>JAWNNV010000335.1:0-54456 GCA_035044485.1 Scaptomyza reducta
TAAAACAGAAAATTATAATAAAATGATAAATTAATCGAGGTTTACATTGTTGTTATAAGAGCAACAAATGAGCTGGACCAATAATGTTTATTCAATTTAACGAAAGCCAATGAAAATGTTTTATAATTGTGTATAGTTTTAAGTATGCAATTTATTATGTAATTTGTTTATTTAACAATATGTTGAGTATATTTCTTAGTGCATAAATATTGACGTCAAATATTTATAGAATGAAGCCCACATATGGCAAAAGGCGACAAGGGTGGAATGCAAGTAAAAACCATGTAAAAGTTTCCTTAACTTCGTTACGAATTTGCAGTTCATTTGGTCAAGCAGAATCAAATAGTTTACAATTTGTTTTGGCAACTACGCCAAACTGTTTGAATTCAATTTTAAGCAATTGTTCCCCAAACTAATTTTTAATTAAGCATTCCGAAATACCATTCTATTGACAAGCTAATTGCCTACAGCTTCCAAAGTCTTGGGAAATTAATTATAAATTAGTTACTAATTGATGAGGGATATGCTGTTTAATACCTGAAAAGTTTGTCAAGAGTGATAACGAATCAATAAATGCCTGGTTCAAGCTGCAATTTGATGCCAAATGCATATACCAAAGTCAAAGAGAAAAAACTTTTTAACAACAAAGGAAAAAAAAATAAAAAATGGGGCTGTGCTAACGTCAAAGTTGAAATGTCAGTTATGGATAGACTTTGGCTCTGGTCCATTGCGCTTCTCCCACTGCCCCTTGTCTCATGTGTCTATGTGGGTCAGTTTTGGTGTCCAGATTGTGATTGATCTGCGTTTAATGTCATTTTGTTGTTGAACGGAAGCGGAAAAATGCTACGCTTTGAACGATGACACGCACAAACCGCTGTCCACAGAGTTTTACTAACTTGGAGTCCAACTTAGGGTGAGTTGTGTGAATCTTGGAAAAAGAAATAGGCATGAGGGGTTTTTATACGATACATATGCTCGACATATTTATAAAGTTGTTAGCTGGACAGCGAAAGTTACATGCAACACGAAGCTGCCACCATATGCGAAGTTGTCCCTTGAAATATTTTTTTTTTTGTGTGCAGGCACCACTCGCACACATATACGAAGCTAAGCATGTGGTTTTCTATACACCACATTGCACAAGGGTCTAAAATTAGTGGGCGTGGTTGGGTGTGGTTATGTTGATAGGCCGAGCGCTGATTTACGAGAAATGTGAAATGCGCATTCTCAAACAAGTAAGAAAGCTCTAGTCGAGAAGTGCCGGCGAGAAGATACCCTGAACAGTATCCTTCACGCGGACAGTCAGTATGCAAGTATGTGTATTTGTGAACGCGATTTTGTTGTTATCGACCTCATGTGTATATCTGAAACCATATACTTTATAGGGTCGGAGATGCTCCTTGCCTTTTTTTTTTTTGCACAAAACTATTGTACCCTTTTTACCCATTTTCCATTCACTGCATTACATAACGTTCCACATAACTTGGTATAATTTATTATTATATATACTTTTAATAAAACATCTAAGCACAATCATGGTGAATGCCTTCCCAGTAATAACTACTTCCTGAAACAGACACACATGTCTAGGAAATACATTTAATAATCTCAATGAGCAGCAACTCAAGTTGAAAAGTTTAAGCCAGCAAAGCCAATACTCAGCAGATGTATGGAACAGAAATACTAGCATTGGACGTAGATTTACTAACGGACAGTTCATTCAAGTGGCCCAACGATTCCAAGCCATATACAAGATCCATATTCAAGAATTATGTAAATTTATAACCATACTCATATTCTCAGAAATTCTCATACTCATACTTATACGCATAAGAGAATATAATTTAAATTGAAAATGGCATTTGCAACTAAGTATGTTTGGCATTTTCAGTTTCCACTGGCATGTTCCTTGCATTTGTTTGGCATGCTGATTATATTATTTTGACATATTCGTACTTGCTTACATCTTTAGTAGCTTCTTGTGCGGTTGATTCAAGTAATTTTTTATTTAATACAATTTAACTTATCAGTCGTGCGTCATTTGGGCTATCTTTTTCTTCAGCTTTCCGAACCCGCTTCTTAGCTGGTCGCATTTGTTTTATTGTATATACTTAAAAAACAAGTAAGAAAGGTCTTGTCGTGAAATCTCGACTATGAGATACCCAAAACCCTAGATTAAAAGCGTACAGTCGTAACCGTTAATGGTGATCAAGAATATAAATATTTTATGGGAGGATGCTTTCTTCTGTCTATTACATACTTTTGCATAACACCAATATACACTTTTTTTACCATTTAATGGGCTTAGGGTATAACAAGAAGATAGTCGCTTGCTTTGTAAAGCACAATAAAAACAGTTTCAAAGTTATAAAAGCCAATATATGCTGCGCAATCACTTGACAAATTTAACATGCCATTGACTCCACAGCTGACTGACATTAACAGGAAATAGTCTATTAGACAACCCACATCAGTCACATAAGCAGCACCCAACACACAAAGAGATACGGCATGAACATGTCGCCAGGCTGTCTGTCAGTTTGTATTGCTTGCAACTTCCACTTAGTCTTGAAAGAGTCTAGAGAAGTGCGACTTGAATTGGTGTGTGATTTCTGATATATCTGTTGTCGGGTTTTAGTGTAATTTCAATAAGGTGTCGCTTAATACGTTTTTGGCAACTGCATGTTATTTGACAATTAATTATTCCTTAGATATTTAACTTAAAATAATTTTTTGAAAAAATTTCTTAACTTCTGGAATAGTATAACAATTAAATATTTCTTTCCGAAAGTTAATGTTCAGACTCTTTCAAATTGTAATTGTCACTTAACAATAGAAAAGTAGCTTTATAATACAAGCAAACCCATTTCAATTAAATTTTGTGTATAGTATAGTACAACGTTTGTCCTACAAATTGCTAATTGCTCTGTGGCAGCAGTAAAAAATAGCTGTAAAATGTCAAATAAATGTTTCGGAGCGAAACTAGGGCAACATTTTAGCAAAAGTGTTGAACATGTGGAAAAAGATTGTAGCAAAGTGTTTTTGAAATACAAAAACAAACTAAATTGCCATTATGGTAAACAAAATCTAAAATAGAAAATACAAATAAATGTATCTATACCATTTCAATATTTAACCAAATACACTTTACGCAAAAAAAAAAAACTATTAAATTTTAATATTTAAACTTAAATATTGAAAATAATTTGAGCATCTGGCTGAATTTGGCTTAGATGGCGTCTTTAAAGCTTTACCTAACTTTCTTAGAAAAAAATTGATTTATTAAGAAAAAATTCTCGTAAAACAAAAAAAAGTTTCCAACATAACCAAAAAGAGGCAATAAAAGTGAAGAAAAAAATTTCAAGTAAAAGTTGGATAAGAGCAAAGATTTCACTGGTGTGAAGACCGCCGAAATTGTGCGTTTAGATGTTGCTGTTAAAGAAGCTCAACAGCAGCTGTCAGTCATTTGTTTCAACAAATTTTGCCTGTCATGTCGTTAAACGCACATAAATATTGTGATTACCAATAATGTGCAGACTGTCTGGCAGTCCAATTGTCTGACTGTCTAGTGTCTGGCATGTCTGCAGCCTTTTTTTCTCACCTTTTTATACCCTTAACCCATTGAAAATGGGTAAAAAGGGTATAATGGATTTGTGCAAAAGTATGTAACAGGCAGAAGGAAGCATCTCCGACCCCATAAAGTATATATATTCTTGATCAGCATCAACAGCCGAGTCGATATAGCCATGTCCGTCTGTCCGTCTGTCCGTCTGTCCGTCCGTCCGTCCGTCCGTCCGTCCGTATGTATGAACGCGTCGATCTCAGAGACTATAAGAGCTAGAGACTCCAGATTTGGAACATAAGTCGCCTAATCCCTAGGAAGTACAAATTTGTTTAACATTTTCGATAACTTTTCCCGTTTCAACAAAATCTTGAATTTGGAAAATTCTGAAATATTAGACGAAATAATGACAATCTATGAAATTTTTATTGAAATCGGTTGAAAAAAACCAGAGGATATAGAGCATTGAAGTTAAGATGTATGTATGCACAATACTTGTATACACACATATATTTACAAGCACTGGCTGTACGCGTAAAGATTCATGGTATAGTCTACTCGGAATTTCTCGACTAGAGCCTTCTTACTTGTTTTTCCTATTTTGTGCGTGTTTTGTGCTGTGTGCGGCACTTTTTTAATGAAGCCACTGCCACATTAATGGGCGGTTGTCCCAGAAGTTCTTCGGTTGTGTCTTCGTTTTCACTTTGCTGTGGTTTGCACTTTCAGGCCAACGATAAAAGTCGACGGCGACGACGACAAAATGTCTTTAAGATACAGTTGAGTTATTAAATTTTGCGTATAACAATTTTTTTTTATGCACTCTTAAAACATTCAGCTTTTTTATCGGCTGCATTTGTGTCCAATAATCGCTGGCTGACAGTTCAATGCGTATTTAATTATTATTGGGCCACACCATTATGCATTATCATAAATAGCATTGACACTTGACATTTCAATAATACTATAATTTTTTTTATTGTTTTTATTTCACCATTGTTAATGGTTATTTCATGTCATTTAATACGCAAACCTCATTCGAAACTTCCAAGCTACCAGTTAAGCGATGCCAGTGTAATTTATATGATTTAAAAATACATCAGTTGCATTTATAGCTTACGGTCGCCTAGTTGCCACTCACACTTGGCAGTGACATTAATCATACGTCATGTGTGCACACCCACTGGGAACTGTGTTCTCGCGTCCGAGCCAGCTCATAACCATTTGGCTTGCATATTTAACACGTTCATGCTCTGCAAAACGTTTCGTAGTCGTAATGCCACACATTAAGCATATAAATGTATTTATAGTTCATGAGTCTAACTTTGCTTGTGGGATGTGAATTCTCACAAATATAAAATTTCAAGCGTGGTAACTGCTCGTTTATGTTATAATATAATGATGCCTTAGGCTAAGTGGATTCTTTTAATTTACACTGGGGATTACGGTAGTAAAGTCATTGTTTAAATATATGAAACGTTTACTCCATCTGAAATTTGTTTCAAGTATATTTCTCGTTTTACTATTTCACCAATTTTTCAAGCCTCATTTTACCGATAAATCTAAGTCGTGCGCCATAGCCATAAAGTGTTGACCAAGCGCCGTTGCCCGCATAGGGAAAAACCACAATTTCAAGTCTAAATGTCTCATAAATCTTTTCATGGCAGCCAGTACGACAAATAGCCCGGGCTTAAAACTACAACATATTTCACAATGTTATCGCTGCTGAGATTAAAATACCTTTGTTTTACCTTATTTTGCCATGTGTGTTTTGGACAGCCAGCCCCGATAAGCTAGACAGGCAGCTCTCTTGTGGAAACTCAATTTGTGTTCGAGTGTTCAGCCAGCACGCGTTGACAATAATAAGCAATGTCAGCAAAAGCCAAATATAAACCAAAACAACGTCCATTGTCAAGTGTTGTTTCTACTAGGACATCCGCTGAAGAAAAAATGATTATTATTACAATTATTTGTTCTCAGTATTTAAAATATTATCTTATTACTTATACAAAATAAAAAAAATAAAATCTAGAAAAAATATTAAGAATTCGCTATAAACAAAGGCAACAAAAGTGAATAAATAAATCTAATTTCAGATTTGGTTATTTTCTCTAAGTGTAGGGCACTGCAAAATAAAGCAGATGTCGCCGTCATCATAACACAATTAAAATTGCCAATAGAAGCAGCCAAAGCACAGCCACAAACGGAAACTCGTTAATGGAACGACAACTCATTAGCAAGTTGCACACGTTTAAAGAGTGGCGCAGTCATGCAATCATGCACTCAACCAGTCAATCAGTCAACCAGACCGCTGCCATTTAGTCAAACAGCTGCCAGTTTCCCTTCAGTTGCAATGCAGTGAAAATAAAATTTCTTTCAAAAATATTTGCCCGTGCGCTAAAAGGAAATATTTTGCACTAACAGCAATTTTGACATTGGATAACGCAGACATTAGGTCCTTGTACTAAGCTTGACGTAACTTATGAATAGTACTAATAAGTTGAACAACTAAATATATTATCTGCATATTTAATTTTAAATATATATTAAAAGCTTGTTCAACAAAACTGTAGTCAATTAAAACGCAAATATAAATTACCTTTTAACAAGTGGAATTCACGTGTAAATAAAATACGCTTTAGTGAATACTACTTGGCTTCATGCTTATTAGTTTCCCCTCAACATTTAATATAACTCTTCTAAGTTTATCGGTTTCCCCATTTGACAAACAGTTCAGTGTCCCATTCAAAGACGGGTTTGAAGCATCAATCTAAGTCAATTAGTCAATTAGCCCAAGCACAAGTATGTCCTACAATTTCAAGTACTCTTGTATCGAAAGCTGCAATGATCCAAATTTAAAAGCAGCGTTGCTCTGCTTTATTCAATTAAGATTAATACTGTATTTGCAGTTTATAAAATAATTTTCACTCGAAATTCATGATGAAGCTCTATCAACTTGAAGGTAGATCAGATATTTTCCCAAAAAAAAACAAGTAAGAAGGCTCTAGTCGAGAAATCCCGACTAGACTATACCCTTAACCCGATACTTTACGCATACAGTCAGTGCTTGCAAGTATGTATGAGTGTGTGTATGTATACGCGTATAGTGCATACTTTCTTAACTTCAATACTCAATATCTCCAGTGTTTCTCAACCGATTTCAATAAAATTTTCACAGATTGTCATTATTTCGTCTAATGTTTCAAACTGCATCAGAAAGTTTTCCAAATTCAAGATTTTGTTGTTATCGATCGCATGTGTATATCGGAAACGGGAAGATTTATCGAAAATTTAAAACAAACTTGTACTGCCTAGGGATTAGGCGAGCTTATGCACCAAATCTGAAGTCTCTAGCTCTTATAGTCTCTGAGATCGACGCGTTCATACATACGGACGGACAGACGGACGGACGGACAGACGGACAGACGGACATGGCTATATCGACTCGGCTGTTGATGCTGATCAAGAATATATATACTTTATGGGGTCGGAGATGCTTCCTTCTCCCTGTTACATACTTTTGCACAAAACCATTATACCCTTTTTACCCATTTTCAATGGGTTAAGGGTATAAAAAATAAACTTGAAGATAGTTCAGAAATTTCCGATGTCATAACTCCCTCAAAACTCAACTCATTATGAAATGGAATACCTTAGAAGTCATGGCTTGGCATTTAGATTAATACTGCATTTCCAGTTAATAAAATAATATTCTCTCGAAATTCATGAGAAAACTCTACCCAAAAATAAGTTAGAACTTTCCGATGTCAAACCTTCCACAAAATTGAAATCGAGTGGAAATAAACTTTTTGCTCAAACTTATTTAAATGTTAAAAGTTTTGCAACTCATCCTTGTTCTGAACAGTGTGGGTTGAGTTGTTCATTGTTTGACTGCAATAAGAAAGGGGAGTGGTGCATTCCAATATAATTGTAAGTGTGATTATGCAGCTTTAAGATCTTAAAAACTCTTATGCAATAGGCTGAGTGTAGCTTTCAGCAATCATAAGCGATACGAATATTAACTGCATAATTTTCTGGAATTTGTACTAAGCAATTAGTATTATTGTATAATAATTAATATGAACTTAGTTTATTGGTGTAGTAAAATTTAATTACAATTAATGTGCTTGTTTGATCTTTAATTGCATCAACAAAATCAGCACACAATCTTTATGCATTGCACATTTTATGATGGTCATAATAATCTGCATATGTGCAAGCACAAAGACTTTTTGCCTAAAAGAGGAAATAAGCTTCCGCTTATTCAATAAACAAATATAAAGCCTATTCAAAGTGATTAAAGCTGATTATTTTCATTATACAAACATAGAATACAATCTTAATAGTTTGCCAAATTTTTTATAGGCATAAGATTATGTATGGTAGATAAGAATATTTTGCTAATAATATCAATCATATTTTTATTGATAATGTAATTGCGTGTTGGCCTAAAAATAATTATTATTGATATTAACTTATGCAAATAGAATAACAGACAACAAAATTTGATAACTAAGTGCTTCTCTATGAATAACATTACCGAAAATATGTACTAAAAGCATTAACTTAAAAACATGAGAGCACGTTCGACACTCAATTCTATTTACATCTGTTTGATCGTGTCTATGAATCAAGTGGGGCAATCACAAGCTTATCCCGCACTACAAACATGGGACAAACATGGGACATGGTATGCAAACACATGCGTCAAAGTGCGCAAAGACGACATATAAGGAGTAAAATCAGTTTACAGTCCCCTCGTCGTCGCGTACGTGTCGGGCATAGGTTAAAGTTACACTAAAAAAGATGAGAAAAGCAAAAAATAATAATGAACAACTTAGGGATGCTGAAGACAGTGCAATTAAAGGGCCTTAGCCGCATTGTGCCGTAGCATTAAAAAGTTGATATTTATTTTTACGCTTTTGTTTAGATTGTTCAGCAGCAGCAACGAGACAAATTATGTGACATGAGCACTTTGTGACATGTCTGGAAGTTGGCTGACGCAAAAAGTCGATGCTTGCCTAAATAACTCACTGATTGAAAGACTGTGATTGACAGCAATGCCAAGTAAAAGCTAAAATTTTGTTGATTAATGAATTCACTTGTCTTGAAAGCGTGGCTTTAACAAAACCTGAAAAGTATGCTATGAAAACTAACTATAAATATAAAGCTGCTAGGTAAAGATTTCTAAAAACTAATAAGTAATAAACAGCGCTGCATAATAGCATATGAGCCAAGAAATATACCCATTCACAGCTAAAGAGTATAAAGTATAAACGAACGTTGATTTTTCTTAGCTCTTGTACCTTTTGATTAAGATTTTGTTCGCTGCTTCGCCGCCTCAACATCGCTAATTACATGCCAGCCAAAAAAGGCAGCGTCTCACTGTTGCTATGAGGCGTCGCGTGTGCCAATATATTTGTGCACTGTATTTACATACATACATATGTACGTACATATTTGGCACTGAAATCAATGAAATTTCTGATTTCATCATACCCAATTTAATGGCTTTAGGTGTTGACTTCCATTTATCTCTTACTTGTAAGTCTTGTTCTTTCCTCTTTTCTCTTTGGCTGACTGTTGACTCTGTCTACCGCTAGCGTTTATTATTCGCCCACGTCGCAACCGTTTTCTTTCGTGAGTTTTCAATTTCAATTTGCCTTTTGTATTTTCTTTAACTTCTTGACTCGGTGGCCTGCAATCGCAACTTTTGTTTGCTTTAAGCCAAAATTGCTTTTCACCAAATTTACATGACAACTGTGACGGGTGACGGGTGTCGGTGACGTTGACGTTGATATTGACGTTGACTGTAATACTTCCTGGCTCAACACGTGCTAAATTATTCAGCATTTAATTAAACAGCTGCCTCGTTCCGAATCAAGCCAATCCAATGCACTTTGATTGCCGTACACTGCTTTTAATTGTTTGCACACAACAGCCACAAATAAGTCGCCAGGTTCACTGACCATCAAAACAGCAAGCAGAAGCAAGCATCGAGGCACAACACCACAAAAATCAACAGAGTCAGCCGCTGGCAGCAGCTTGATTAATTAACGCGCGACGGCATTTTAGGCACGGACCATGGGATGGGTTCGGTTTTTGGTCTGGGCTTGTCAAAGCCGCAGAAGCATAAAGTTAACAATTGATAAGTTGTGCGCATCTAGCTATTTTATAGCTAAATAAAAATATGAGTAACAAGATTAGAGTTATGAACAGGTGATTAGTAACTTTTACACTTTATTATAATATATTATGATTTCTCCTTGAGATTCTGCATAAAAATCTTCAAATGTGATTATTGAATATTTTTCAATTAAAAAAATGTTTTAAATAAGTAAGAATTATTATATCAAAAAGCTTAAAGCAATACTTTATAAAAAAGCACAATTTACAAATAAGGTATTTGATTATTTTAGTACATAGTAAATTTTCTTCAGGCTGTGAACAGCGCACATCTGAAAATTAACTTTGGAGCGTTGGGTTTGTGGCATTACGCTACTTGTCTTGTTATTTGCTTGCAAGCTGTGTGCACCGCATAAATTAGGTATACAATGTATGTACGATATAAGAAAATTAACTTTGACTGTCAAACAGTCTATTTGTGTATCCAAATGTCTCTATTTTTTAGCCGCTTGTCTATCTGTCGGCTTAGCAATCTGTCTGGGTCTTTCCTTGGCATCTTTGAACCAACGCTTGACTTCAGGCATTCGATTCAAAGCAGCCAAAGTTGCTGTAAACCAGTTAATCAACCGAATTATGAACTTGTTGCATATTTCATAAAGCTGATTAGTTTTCGTAGCTGCGTCTTCTTCTGTTGGTAATATATATGCATATTAAAAGCAAGCCACATTTCTCTGTCTCGTGTCTGCGGATTTATTACAACACTTAACGCAGACAACTCATTCGCATAGAGTAACAATTAGCTGCAGAGCAAACCGTAAATACGCACACATAAATAATATTAATAACTTCTCGGAGACATTTGACTCTCATCCACCCGTAGGATAATTAATGCCAGCGTCTTTTACCTTTGGCCGGTTACTTTTCTGTGAAAGGGCCTAGGCATAACTAATGCAGTCAAATATTTGTTGAAAGCAACTTAAGTTATTTATAATTCCCTTAATAGGTTTTGGGAAATTGGCCGCTAGCTAAAGCATCAGCATCCTCTTCATCATTCATTCTGTCATTTATTTCCTCATTCATTCATTCCAATGAATTTAATTATTTCGCTTAATTGATGCCTTTGCCTTTGCTACTTCGTCCAGGTGCGAATCGTTTTTATGTAAACAGTCAATAAATAGCACTTAAGTACCACACTCGACTGGCAACAGGCAGAAAAAACCCAAACAGCTTTCCGAGTTTTCCGATTTATTGCCTCCCCGCATTGTGTGTGGCCCTTTTAAAGTGCTCGGGTTAAGTCCATTTAATGCGCGACTCAAGCAGACATGTCTGTGCATGACTCAAGGCATTATTAAAGTATCAATTTACACGAGCTTGTCATTCAAATTTTCAATATAAATATCGCTCATACGCCCTGTGTGTGTGGTACTTGGCCCCGAGCCACACACTTGTTGCTTTAGCTCAAAAAACATTAGCTGTTGACATTTTGACAGACAGACGACGTTAAGCACACACATACATACATATACAAAACTGTAACGTCTGCTTGTAGGTCAAAAATTAATAATAAATAAGCTACACCTGCATGGTTTTATCAATATCTAGCAGTTGTTCTCTCTTTTTTTTAGGTTTTGTTTTTTTCGTGTGCCTTAAATATGAGCATATAAAACAACGCCTCCACGCGTATCTATATTTAGGCCCAATCGTATAGCTTGGCAACTTTTCGTATACGCATTTTTCGTTTCTTATGTTTTTTGTGTTGTTGCTAAATTAAGTGCTGTCAGCTTAGAGAGCAGTATCATGTATTTAACATAAACCTAGTCACAAACAAGTAAGAAGGCTCTAGTCGAGAAATCCCGACTAGACTATACCCTGAACCCTTTACTTTACGCATACAGTCAGTGATTGAAAGTATGTGTGAGTGTGTGTATGTATACGCGTATAGTGCATACTTTCTTAACTTCAATACTCAATATCTCCAGTGTTTCTCAAGCGAATTCAATAAAATTTTCACAGATTGTCATTATTTAGTCTAATCTCATCTTTCAAACTGCATCACATGTATTCCAAATTCAAGATCGATCACATGTGTATATCGGAAAAGGAAAGAGTTATCGAAAATTTAAAACAAACATGTACTGCACGGGGATTAGTCTCTGAGATCGACACGTTCATACATACGGACGGACAGACGGACATGGCTATATCGACTCGGCTGTTGATGCTGATCGAGAATATATATACTTTATGGGGTCGGAGATGCTTCCTTCTGCCTGTTACATACTTGTGCACAAAACCATTATACCCTTTTTACCTATTTTCAATGGGTTCAGGGTATAAAAATGCCAGTCGGCTCAGACACGTGTAAGTAATGCTATCCTTTTTTGGCCAAGCCTTAATCGTTTTGTCTGGGCAATTGATAAGAATAAAAAACTTGTAATTTAATGCTAGCTGCAAACTGAAACTTAATCTCGTGAGGCAAATACTTCAATGCGATTTACGCAGTATGTCTGTTTGACTTTAGCAAATAGCCACAGCTGTAGCTACGCACATGCATACAAAGTGTGTTTGTTTGCTCTGTGTGTGTGTGGATGAATGTTGTGTGTGCAAGGATGGGACATTCCAGCGGCCAGACGAGGGCGCCACAAACCATCGTCTGATGTGGCTTCATTGTTTCTCAAACTGTTTTACAGCTGCTACAAATTTGAATATAAATGCACAAGCACCTGTGTGTAATAATAAAATAAAATGCTATTCAATGCCGCACGTCGAAAGACGCGTCAGTCGCCACTGGGAACAACAAAAAGGACGAAGCACACACACAGGACGATGTAGAAGTTTCATAGAACAAGCACTTCTTTTGAATTTCAAACATTTGCCGTTTAAGCAACTGTGAATATAACTATATATATATATATATATATATATAAATATATATATATACACTTTCCTTACAACGTTCATTTAATTTGCTACAACCATCCAGACAGCTAAATTGGTCGCCTTTGGCTATACCCAAAATATAGTATTGAAGAGCGTACTATCTAAAATAGTCCTTTGGCTTTTTGTATGGCATTACGTGCGACTATGTCTGGCTGTCATTTAGATTTAAAATTAGAGGCTACTTAAGATGCGTGACAGTCGCATTAACAGCTTGTAAGCCATACAACTTTTGTGTATTGTGTATTGTTATGCCAGACACTCTGGCATTAAAAGATAAGATTTAAAACGAAACCAAAAATAAATGCGATCTACAAATGAACAAATAATTGCCCAGACAACTTTGGGCTTTAAGTAACAATATACATATATATGAAAACACCAAAAATAAAAATAAGTAAGTGGGCCCCTAATAAAATGTTAAAGTTCACGTTGGACGTCTTTAATAAAATAATATTATAAGCAGACTTAAATATATGTTAAGGCTTTTCAAAATCCAAAAACTTGAACACATACATACATAAAACTCAATTCACTGAGATAATAATGGCAACTTTAAACATATATCTTACAACTTCAATTTATATCATAATTCACTTCTGCAAGCTTGAAAACTTTTGAAGAGCTTGGCAAATTTGCTTAATAAGACAGAGCAACGTTTAGAATTTTATCTTATGGAAAAGTACGTTCAATTTCGCTTTTGTTTGACTATAAGCGAGTAGCAACAAAACAAAAGACTGAGCTAATATGTTCATTTTTATGAAAGAACTCACGAGTCTCCATGGCGGCCAATTATCCTTTATGGGGCAAACACACGTCACGCTCCATAAAATTGAAATGAAATACTAAACTTGTGTCGTTATTGTACTGATTGCCATGAACTGCAATTGCACATATGTCGGCAAAAGTGATGGAAAAGAGAGTGTGGATGTATCCGTGCATTGGCCCCAGCCATAAACATAACGCAAACAGCACAAAATAAAGCATAAGCCAAACACAAAAGAGAAATAGTAATAGAACAAAAAACGAACCACTGGAATGAGAAAAAATAGCACAGAGATACAACGTGCCACAAACTGCTGACACAATAAAGTTTGTGACGCTGCTTTGGCTACTCTCATATTTTTCCAGTGAAATCAATTTTTCATTTTGTGGCAGCATGGCGTCGCCGAGCCGTATCCTGTGTGCTCTTAACAATTGTCACTGGGCCCATTTCAGTCAAGCAAAGCTGCAGACAACGTAATGGCTTATTTGATGGCAGTCACAATCAAAAGGAAAAACAAAACATAACATAAATATGCACCAAATGGCACTAAAGTCAAGACCAAAGCGACTGCAGCAGCTGCTACTGGTCTTGCTCCTGCTGCATTCGAGTTTTGTGACGCAAACGCAACGTTGCACAAAGTAACACAGTGAATGTTGTTGCAAACAAACCAAAGGCGATAGTGTGGCAGCTCGAAAGCTTTTAGATTGTCAGATTGCTAAATAGTCGGACTTGTGCGTGTTGCCTGCATTGATTACACTCTCAAAGTATCTATCTATCTCTTTCTTCATTGTTTCTTCCCTCTCTCTGTGTCAAGTTAACAAGGAATTTTTAAAGCTTCTCACTTTAGCTGCAAAAGAATTTTGTCTGCATTCACTTGAGCGGTTTTCTCACTGATTTATCCAATCAAATTGAATGCTGCTCGACACTAGCGCCACTTGTGGCAACAGCAACAACAAACATAGCAACGGCAGAAATGTGAACAGTGCCGCAGCAAAGAAGGAATTTGGCTCCTTATTGTCTGCATTTTGCCTGACAGCTTAGTCAAAATATGTCAATCAAATTCAAGCCAAAGCGCATAGCAAAACAAATAAAATAAATTACTCAACGGTGCGGCGTCTAGGCCAAGAAAAGAAGCCAAATCTTTTTGAGTGATATCATTGGGTATTTTGCATGCAAATTAAATGCGCATTAACACAAACATCACAGCAGCAGTTGAAGGAGACGTCTGAAACTTAAATGCCAAGCTGATTATGTAAAGTCGAAATGGGTTGAGACGATTATTTCTTTTAAGCAATTCCGTCAATTTACATATGCATACTACTTAGGGTAAAACATATCTACTGCATATATGCCTGGGCAATTCTTAATCTAATCCATAAAATATATATGAAAGCTGTTTAAATATTTATTGAGAATAGAGCTCGTTTCTAATCTAAGGAATTTTAAATAATAATTATAAATTCTACTATAGACAGTATGAATTTAAATTAATACATAATGCCATAATAATTTTTACAAAATTCCCTTGTTCAAAAGTAAAGTAAAGTGAAGTTTATAGAAAAGTATAAAATAAACCAAATCCAACCACATAAAGGATATACATTCGTGATCCGTTTATTCGTCTGCTTTCATACAAACTTGTTGTTGAAATCAGTTTTTGAATAATCGAGCTGAAACTTTGGTTAATGTCGGGATGCCGAAGAAAGTTTCAATACTTGTTTTTGGCATTGTGTTTGGAAATAACAACATACTTTCTTTAAAACTTTTAGTATTAAGAATAAAAAATTGTTCGATAAACTTCACATGCGCATCAAATAAATCCGAGTCTGAATATTCACAAAGCACAATGCCAAATGAAGGCAGCTAATAAATTAATGAAATTGAATTTCAAAATCCAAGCAGCATAAAGACGCTTAAACGAAAGAAGCAAAAGGTTTAAATCGTAACAAAAAATAGTTTCAAAATTCTGGCAACAAAATTTGTTTAGTCGCTACGTTTCTCAATATATCATGTTTTAAATGTAATTAAAGCGGTGCACTTCAAAGCGTTAACACTTCAAATGCACATTTGTAGTAATAATTTGCAATTTTATGCAAAGCCTGCTGAGGTGGGTTGGGGTTAGCGACATGCTTGACAAGTTTAGAACATAAAACAAACGCATTTGTTGGCCAAGTGCCAAAAGCAACTATGCGCATGTAAAATGCAATTTAAAGTGATAAATTTATAAGCATCGAAAGTGGCGACATGTGGCCACGCCCAAGAACGCCTCCAAGCCCCGGCAGCCACTCGACTAAATTGAATGTGTCAAAATGAAAGAAGCCAAAGCAGACACCCCACACACACACACTTACACTTAAGCTGTGGTACGTGTGCTTATAAATCATTGCCAAATAGTTGCGTGTTCGCATTAGTGGCAGACCAAATACCTGGAAACAAAAACTTTGTTGTTTGCGTTTTAAAATAAATTTTGTTTGGCAACTGTGTGCACGTTTTTCGTCTGTCGGAGCCGTGGTGTGGCTAACAAGTTAACATATTGTAGCGGTTTTAATTTAAAGTCGCTTTCAAAGGTCACACATACACACACTCACATATTGAATGGGGTTGGAAGGCAGTCGTGTGTCTGACTGTCACATATGCATGCATAAGTTTTAAGGCCATACAAAAAGTTGAGAAGTCCTTTTGTTTGGCTGCACAGATGTGCGTGCCGAGAGGACATTGCCCGTAATGTAAGCACAAAGCTAAGTGTTTAAGTTATTGTTATCAGCTATGAACAATTCAAATGATCAGCTGCATGTCCGCCGGAATCAAGACATGCATGTGTTTAATTCAATTAGTGTCATGCTTATAATCTCACCCGGTACGTGCTTTTCCGAAACAATAAGCAAGTTGGCACTGTTCTGCATGTGTATATATCCACATATATGTGTGTGAGAGTGTTGTTTTAAAATTTAAATAGCTGTCATTTATTGCTTCAATGCTTCTGGAATAATTAAAAGGTAATACAATCGTATACAAAGCAAATCCGAATGTGGGTTTACGTGTTGACTAATTAATTAATTAGCTTTAAGCCTCTTAATTTAAAGTTAAACGAGTGCAGTGATTTAATATTCATTATATTTTAATATTGATTTACTCAAAATTAAAAGAAATAAAATTTTTTAATGGTTTTTGCCGTGTTAAATGTATTTTACACGTATGTGCTATTTAAGATTTAATAACAAAAATCGTATTAAATATATGAAAACCAGTTGCGTCAACGCATTTTACAATTAATAAAAGTTTGCGCACATGCTCAACTTTGAAAGTTCAACACAACACAATATGATGTGCAGGCATTTATTTTTGAATCATCCTCCAGTTTAAAAGTTTGCCGCCTACCTAAATGTCACATGCGGCGCCAGGTTTTAAACACGGCTCAGTTCACGACCTGATCCCAAATTAATCCAGCTAAACAGTCAAATACATAAATTTATACACACACTCTCCGCCTTATGACAGGCAGCAGAGCTAAAGAAGTCCCCAGACATGTGGCATTTCAGCCGTGGAGCAAGTGCTCAAAGCGCTTTATTATGCAGCTGTGAATGTATGTGTTGGCTTCAAATACCAAAGCTTAAAAGGTCTTATTCCCAGAGCAATTGTCAATTGCACTTGATTGCTGTTTTTTGCATTTTGTTAATATAATGCGATTATTATAACGTTTATTTAATTGAATTCAATTGCAGCTTTTAACTGTTGGACATGGCATACACAAATACCTAAGTTGAGGCATAAATACCTAATACAGGCAGTATGTTGCATCTAAGGCTATTCGATAGCTCGCTCTATTATACACTGGCCTCCGTGTCTTCGGGCATGTTGCCACCCCCTCAGACGTCCAATGGCAGCCAGTTGACTGGAACAGCTGGGCCCGAGTCAATGGAGGCTGCAGTTAATCTGACATATTTTACACCGGCAATCTCACATGTGATGTTCGCACCAACGACCGCCAGCGCCGCCCAGACGACAGAAGAGACAATGGCAGCAGCAGCATCAGCAACAGCAACAACATCTGCAACACCAACAACAATGCCGCCAGGCAGCGACATCCAGGCGTCAATGGGCGACAATTCAACGTTGCCATATGCGGGCGAATTGGACAACTTGAATTCGTTCTACTTTTATGAGGTAGGTGACCAGAAAAAGCATAAAAAAAAAAAACAAATAAATGAAATAAAAAAGATTGTTATTGTCTTGTGCTGAGGAAGCGCTCATCTGCAAAAAGAGAGCTATGCAATAATTTATGCATTGAAAATCGTGAATTCAACTTGCATTGCAGCTGCCGAACGCATTTTGTTTCGCCTTGTTTAACTTAAATTGATTTAAAGAAAGTAACATTTCTTGGGTGGCTCAAGGCAGTTGTTAAAAAATAATACAGCTATGAAGAGCTTTCATGTAAACAGTTTCGTATGCAACAAAGGTTTTTTTATAATTATATATATTATAACGTTGTTGGTCATTCATAATGTGAAAACTTAAATGTTTGATCTGCAAATCTATAAATATTTATCCACAGCTTAACAAAAATAAAACAAAGTTGACGTCACATTGGAAAATACATTTGTCTTTGTCAAGTCGGATGACAGATTCACTTAGTGAAATAAACAGATATGATAGTGAACTTTTTAAACTTGCCAAGTCACCCTCGCAAACTTTATGCATGTGAATGACTTTGGTTACAAACTGCAAAGTTTTTACATTTTTTTATTATTTCTATTCGCGCGCCACAAAGTCAAACTGAACAAGATGAAGGCTGAGTAGACAACATTCTTGGCTCCTGGGGTCACAGTCACAGCTGGCATCTGCTGCCAAATTTGAATTTTGTGCGAGTTAAAACCGTAAACGACATAATCTTCGCTTTCGGCATAATGATGACTACAAATAACAATAATATGGCAAACAACAATAATATGGCAAAAAATATCATTTTTTCTTTTGGCTGGCTGAAAATTAGAATTAAAAGAAAAACGAAAAAAGTTCTTTATGTTAATTTGCATACCAGGCCTCGGATTGACTTATCAATTGGGCAATCAATCAGCGGTTGCAAGTCGTGAAAAAAGCTTCGATTAAACTTAACTTCCGACTTTTTTTTTGATTTGTGACGAGGCGGCCATAAAAGTGGGCAAACCTCTCGCAAGTGTGTCACGCATTGAAATTGTAATGAAATCTCTACACGCTCCGTCGTATAAATCACGCCATCGAGCAGTCATTGTTAAAACGGAAATAGCCTCAAACCAAACGTCCCAGTGTAAGCCAAGTCAAAACGCGTCAATTGTGTGGATCATGACATAAATTTTGGGTTTATTTAAATGAGCAGCGCAAGACAAATTCTCATATACATACCCAACGACAACATATGGCTAACAAGGACTTAAGTTAAGGTCCTTCCCCTTTGCCTGCCCTGCCCATGCGCATCTGACAAGAAATGAAAAATATATAAAAACAAATCAAAGCATATCATAAAAATTCCAACAGCTTATTGATTTGAGTGATAGTTTTTATGAGCCCCTACATATATGAGTATCCTTGAAAAAAAACCACCACAAGGGTAAATATATGATACGATGAACGCACATCAAACGTGACTCTTTTTATTGTGTTTTTATATTTGTAACATGTTGCAACTTATTATTAACCAATAAGCAAAACCATCGCCATTTGTTTTTTTGGGCAAAATAAATTGTCCTAATCTATTGGCTGTAGCAGTTACAAATGCGATGTGCTTAAGTTCATAGAACATTTTATTTTGTTTAATGTCTTATGCAAAATCCTTTAGATTGTTTCAACTCCTGAAATTTTAAAGACAATATAAATCAAAACATTCAATGTTAATATCAATTCCAATTACGCTTTTACGTTTTCGTGTAATTATAATATCATAATGCATAAATTCAAAATAAAAGGATTAATGTAAGCAATAAAAATTCTAGTCAACATTCATTATTTGCTAACTGATTTATGTGTTAGCAATGCTCAGTTAACGACTTAGATTATTGGAAACATATATAGCATAAGTGTGATAAACTAAATGTTTTTCATAATATCATTCTACGTATACTTAACACTAAGTATGCGGCATTCATGGCAAAACGTTCAGTGCAGTATGAGCCTAGAACAGGGGTTCTAATTTAGTTCGCCAATATCAATCATCAGCAGATTAAGCTGTGCGGTCAAATGCAGATGGAGTAGTAAACAAAATCAAATGTTGATTAAATCAGCTCAGTAACCTATATTGAGTCATAGGAAACGGAATACATTGTAGCACGTCAACAAGTCCATACGCACATACCAACAAGGACAAACATCCACACACACACATACACACCCTGGGGGCTAATCGTGGCACATTGAGCTGTCGATGGCGTTAACACATATACACCAAGTAAAATTGATATTTGTGCATCATATTTTCTTCATTTTTTTCGAAACTTTTACTCGTTCGATTTTTTTAAATATTTGTTTTAAATAGGTAGTTGGTATATACATTTAATACACAAATTTTTTTACGGTTGTAATTTATTTCATTAAGAAATTATTTCTTTGAAAGAAGTCTTCATGTAAAGTTGGTATTTGTGCAAAACTACAAATTACCAAATATTAGAGAAATTAAGTAATTTCATTAAGTTAAATTTATTAATTAATACAAAATACATTCGCCTTTATGTTGTTCAACTAATTTCAATCGGCGGGGCATCGAATTTGCTAAGTTTTCTAATGTTTTCCTCTCGATAGATGCCCATTTCTGAACAATGGCCGTTTTTAAGTCCTCTAAGGACTCGAATTGCATTCCACCCTCATACATCTTTGCTGAAAGTATTTCCCAAAGGTCCTCAATTGGATTTAGGTCCGGACTTAGTGCTGGCCACTGCAATAAGGGGATATTTTTGACTTAAAAAACGTCATCGTATGCATTGCAACATGTTTAGGAGCGTTATCCTGCTGAAATATCCAGTCCTCATCATGGAATTCCTCCAAAAATTTAATAATTTCTTTTTTAAGGATATCCAAATACATTTGCGCTTTCATTGGTCCCGGCACAAAGCAAATATGAGACGTTCTAGCAAAGCCAAAAGTCGCTTATACTATCAGAGAGCCACCACCATGGTTCCGCTTATGGCAAGTCTGCCGGGGATGTCTTATGTCCTGCCTATCCTTCTGAATTCCACCTGGTCCGTCTAAATTGAACTTTTTTTCATCACTGAAACCAAATTTTTAAACTCGCTGCCCCAAAACTGATATTTTTCTTAAAAGACAAATCGGGCCTTTTTATGCCGAGGCAACAGTTTTGGTTTCCTTACTTCGCGGTGTATTTAAGGTGCAACTCCTTTCGGCAAATCTGTTGCACCCTCTGCCTAGTTATTGGAAACTTCAACTGTGCTGTTATTTGGGCGCTACTCATTGAGTTAGCCGTTTCCATCGCTCTAATATGTCTTTTAGTGCGCGCGTCATCTTTTGATACGGCTCCTTTGCTGTTGTTTTGAGCGTATTTTCCGGATTTTTCAAATAGTTAGCGACTGTATTTCGATGCCGGCTTAATGTTTTCGTTATTTCAGTGATTTTAAGCCACATTCAGTCATTTTTTTAATTTTGGTTTTTTCTTTTTTACTCAACTCCGCTGCAAGATGCATTTTTTTACCAACAACAGTCAAAATTTACAAAAAAAAAATAGAAAAGTGAGACAATTTTAATACAGAACAATTAGAAAACAATATTTAAATAACCTCAACAAATTTGTCCAGCGAGATAACTGATTTGTTCCACTCAAAATGTAAATGAAAAATTTTGCACAAATATCAACTTTCTATTGAAGACATGTTTTTGTCCCGTCTTTGTCGTAACGGGACTATAGATTAAAAGCTGATAAGAAATAAATGCATGGAATAACATCACAAAACATAAGAGATAAGACGTGTATACTCAAAACATTAATACCGTTATAAAAAAGCCTGTTACATGCAAAACAAAGTTTGCACAAATATCAATTTTACTGGGTGTATGTCAATTACAACTGCAACACACGCTATCTGAATCGCTTTAAGCGACTCCCCAAAAGGTTAGACAAAGTCAAATATGGCAGCAACAGCTCACACGAAAACAGCAAGGAACTTCTGACCATGAGCCAGCGCCAAACAAACTGCAATGCTGCCAATATGCGAATATTCCACTAAAGTATCCCACTACCAACCCATAGCTACATGGAACCAAACGTGTCCATTATTTGCGTTGCTGGATATAAGTAAAACTTTCATTTTATGTGTAAGGAGCTTTGCCTGGCAAGCTTCTGGATTGTTTCACACACTTCTCTAGTTTGCACACACACACACACGCGCGTAGGAAACGAAAACATTGCGCAATTTAATGTGTGTTTACTTGCAAAATCGAACAATATTATGCAGCCTCACACGCAGCAAGGGCTACATTCATATTGATTGTGAACATTTGCAGCAGACTTGGCAAAGAGTGTGTTCATTCAATTAACTTGGCACGTGTGCAAACACTGCTGATAGAGTGCGAGTTCGGCTTTTAAATTTAATTTGGGCAGCAGCACTTTAATTAGCAGACAAAGACGCCGCCAACCCAAATGTTTTAATCAGATAATCAGAGCTCCATGTGTGAGTATGTGTGTGGCTCTGCTAATGACCCTGGTTAGTCGTTACCCCAGGCTGCGGAGCCTTCGGCGTCGCTTTTTGCGTCTCAAGGATCTTAAGTACTTGTTTTTCATATTACACATTTATTCTTAGCCTGGCCATGTTCTACGTCATGCTGAGCTATATCTACTTATTATACTAATATATAAGCACATAATAGCTACTCAGCGCTACAATGACGGCCATTGGATAATATTAACTTCAACGCCAACAATAATTGAACCTTTGTCAGGCATCGACAAACAAGTATTTGAAATCGCCAATATGTTTACCTGAATGCGAACTCCAATAGCAAGTATTGTTTATTTTTCTGCTGAGTGGCTTCACATTGACCTGTTTATTTGCAAAACATTGCTCAGCGTTAATATTTTTAAAAAGTTTTTGTATTAAGCAAAATGCCACTGTGGAACTGAATTTTTTCCACTAATTGATTTGAAGAACCAAATTACCAAATTTAACAAACTTCACTTTAATTTGGTTTTACGACTTTTAATATTTAATAATAATATTTTAATATTTATTCACAATGCCTGTCAAAATTTGTTAGTAATTAAATAATGTACACTTTATGTGTCTGACTTACAAGCAGTTATTAGTTGTAGCTGTTGATTCAATACTTAAAAATTCTGACTTCTTCCAAGAACACATTAATCTGGCATGAAAATGCGTCTTAAGCTTATTTGCCAAGCTAAATTAAACCTGTGTAAAAAGTGAAATGTTAAATATGTGTATGCAAAGGATTTCGCATATATTATAGATGGAGCGTCTGAAGGTTAAACGCTTAGCGGTCACAAAGCGGCATCATTAACCGAAGGCTGACGCTAAGAGTTGTATGTTGACTCTCACTGCCTCTCTTTCTCGTTGTGCTTTTCACACGATTTGTCTTGCACGTTTATGCGGCAGGCGAGCAAGGACAACAGACACGCAGGCGACTGAGACAGGCGTCGCGACAGCATGTTTATTGTGACGGGCTTGAGAGGTATTTGCTCAGCACTCGAGGCACTAAATAAGCATATGTATGAGAAAGAGGTAGCCTTAAGGGCGCGGCATTAATTACACATGCCGTGCTTTTACGCAAAATTAAAGCAACTTACAAGAAGGCTAGCCACAGACGTGTTTTAGTTTTAGCCAACGCCGTTGTTGACACAACCAATATTACAATAACAAGGACACAACGAGTGCTCGAGTGATTTAATCTAAGCCTGAGAGAGAGAGAGAGAGAAGAAAAAGAGAGAGCACTGAGAATGTAGCCCAGGGAACTGCTGACTAGTAAGCGAAAAATGAGTTAACAACATTATATGCCGTTAGCCACGTTAAGAAATGGACGCAACATCAATTTTATTAAGACCCTCACGCCACACACACGTGCATCACATCGTGGCAACGTGGTAACGTCAAAGGCCGCAGGGTTTCTTTTACCCAACCATAAAATACATTTTGACAAGAGTTTTATCTGGCACGTCGCCTCTGTCCTGCTCTGTTCGTCTATGTGTGTGCGTGTGTGTGTGTGTCAGTCAGGGCGATTTATATAGGGCTTTGGATTTGTTACCGTCAAGATCTCTACTGAAGTCGTGTCCAGCTCAGATTGTCTGTTGCTGTGCGTGCTCTCGATTATTCCGTAATGATTGGTGTTTGTCGGTCAATGTCTTATGAAATAATATTATTATATTTACTACTTGCACGATGTCAATGCACTTCCGCATGTGTGTGCGCCTTCTATGATTCTTTAATGTATGTCTTTTTGGATGGATTTCAGTGTAGGTTGGTTGCCTTTTGACGCTTCAGCGTCGATGACTTTTGGTACCTAATTAATCGTGCATTTTCACGAGCGTTATTCTCTAGTTGAAGGCTCATATGGTTCAATGTTGGCATGTCTTCGTTGTGTTAGTCTTATCATTAACACTTGACACTTTTTGGCAAAGGTTGTGAACTCATTGTTCGAAGTTTCAAGTGTCAGTTGACCAACATAATCAATAAACGACATCTTCAACTAATTGCAATACTTTGCGACTTGACTTTGGCAGCTACTCGCTCAAACCCCAAAGGCTATAAATATTGTTACACTTTATGGCAGACAAACAACAGCAACAATAACTTCAAGGATGAGCGTTAATTTCACAATTA
Organism: Scaptomyza reducta; assembly: GCA_035044485.1. Classification (NCBI taxonomy): domain Eukaryota; kingdom Metazoa; phylum Arthropoda; class Insecta; order Diptera; family Drosophilidae; genus Scaptomyza; species Scaptomyza reducta. The sequence continues at coordinate 24,197 of JAWNNV010000335.1, forward strand.
TATTCGCCTGGATTTCGATGGGGTGAATTTGTGAAAATGACTATTAAAGTTAATTGCTGGTTTATTTGTCACGCTTGAACTTTGAACCCTATGTTTTTGTTTTGCTAATGTTCACAATTAAAAGGGGTTGCAAACTTTCCTAACAACCCCCCAGCAATTTGATTAAAGTTTCATGAGCCACGAGCCAAGGCTTTCCAAGAACATGCCAAAAGTGTAGCATACACAAAGGCGCCAATTTATATGTTGAAAAAGCTGTAAGAAAGTTAGTGCTCCCACTCACTATATGTATATATATATATATACATATCTATACATATTAGCGTAAACTAAACGGCAAACGTATAGTTAACATAAAATGGAAAATTTTCTAATGTAAATCAAATCATCATTTCGACTTTGAACGCTCGATTACGACTTAATGATTAAGAGGAATGGCAAATGGAAATCATTTGCTCAATCAATTTAGAGACATTTGGCAAGCAAGCTTGCGTTTAATAGCTTCAAGAAGCGTTAAAGTCGACCAATAAAAATAACATCAAAAGTAAACAAGTAAACAAATTAAAGTAAAATTTGAAATCGTTGCCATTTTATTGTCTAGCAATAAAAATGTTGAGCAATCTGTTAAGAAACTTTAAGGCAACTGTGGAGTATATCATGGGGCACGAGCTATAAATAATCAGGGGTCTGGACGGCAACGCCTTCGTAGCTTAGCACCCCGCCACGACCAAGTCGTGTCTGCACATAATTTGTGAAATAAAATACTCGAACATGGCCAAATTGAAACAAAATTAAATTGCAATAAATCAACTTGGCGTTAATAGCGTTTCACTGATAACCATTAAGTAGGCGTCGCCATGGGCTTCCAAGAAGATACACAACAGCAAATAAATAAAAAGAAGCACGCACTTACACACCTACACATACACATGCAAACACAAACAAGCATATGAGTACATATGGTAAGATTTTTGTGTCTTGGGATTGGTTTCTATTTGCGGCCCTTGGCCCATTTGTGTGTTTCCTCTTTAACGCCTAATTGATTTGTATTTTGCATGGTCGCCTGGGATAGACTGCAGACGGTTAAATGGGGTGAGGAAGTAGTGGTCCCTACCACAACCATCGAGTTCAAAATTGTTTTGGCAGCTTTGTTGTTGTAATCATTTTGAAGTGCTCAATGAAGCGCAAGCATCGCTTGAAGGCATATCGCATGTCCTGTCTGTTGACAAATGTACTATTATCTTATGATTATTGATATTTGTATTTAACAAAGGGCACTGTTCCAAAAATACAAAGAAACCCGGGAAAACTCAATCAAGTACAAAACATAAATAACAGAGGAAAATGTATTTGAGCTTATAAAATAGAACATGAACAGAAAGTTCGAGAATTTATAAATATGTATACAAAATACACAAATTTAAGCTAAAAAGTATTTTAATATATTTTTATTACTACTTTGTCAATGTGGTATAAGCAATTTTACAAAAAGTATACACCCAAAACAACGGCGTTATCTCAAATTAGATAAGCACATTTGTCTTTAGTGATATTTTCGTTATGTGCAATCATTGCGGAAGTCGACCTAATGTGAAATAAAGGGCGACATTGGCACAATGTGCTTTAAGCAGACACAACAATAAGCTGTGGCGATAACAGTTGGCAGAGAACAATGGAGCTGACTATGATATTACACCCTGCCAGACACACTCACACACATATTCACACCAGCCCAGCAGCATAAGGCAATATGAAACGAAATACAAATTTCATTTCATTTCATAAGCAGAGACTGTCACTTATCTTATGTGGCAGGAACTGAAAATGTTGAACAAAAAGTGTAGAAAAATAAGAGCAACAATTCCAAGAACCTCAACACACAATTGCACTTCATAGCAATGACAATTTGCATGCATAAGCAGCGGCAGAAGCAGAAGAAGCGAATGAGCTGGCGGGCAATAAATTTTGCATAGCTCGAGTCAATTACAGTTTTACTGCCATTCAGTTAGACCACGTTGCGAATTAGCAACATGCACACGCGTAAGTGAAACGCCAACAAAACTGCTAAAAAAAAAAATTCCGGAAACGGAAGTGCGCGCTTTCGTACACAAGCACACATAAACAGCAGTCGTGTTGTCTAGGTGCATGCAGCTGTAAGAAACTAACAAAAACAAAACGACAGAAGGTCGTTGGAGATAGCAAACTGCGAACAAAACAAAACATTACTGACTGAGTTTGAGTTAGAAAGAAAAAAATCTGCAGACACGACCCCAGGGCACTTAAGGATCGAAAAAAAACTGGCTGCTGTAATGCAAGCGTTAGTTATAAATTATGCAAATGATGATGAAATTGCTCGAATTAAGGACAACCAGCCCAAATAAATGCAACAGAATGTAAAGTGTAGTAAATTTAAGTAATACCAAATTACATGCAAAGTGGTAAAATGGGTCGAAACGAAAACATGAAAGGCTGTCATCAAGTGCGTAAAAAAACGAAATAAAAAAAAAATAAGCATCCATTCATTCATTCCATCCTTGGACAGCTTTTGTGCAAGCGCGCAATACGCGTAATGAGAAAATGCAAAAGCAACAACGAACAGCAAAATTGTGCTCAGTAAATACTTTAAATACTATTACAAGAACCAAACCAAGGCAAATAACTTAAACCCGACAAAGAACTTTAACTGTGAGCTGTTGACAGCAAAAAATAACCGTCAACGGCAGCCAGTTCGGGTAAAAAGTCCGGGTTGCGTTTGCAACTGGGTCAACGTCAGCAGTTGACAATGCACCAAAGTATGTCATGAATTGTCGGCGCTTTAAGTAACATTAATTTAAATGGCTTCAACAAATTTGATGTTGATGAATTTTTGGTTTTTTATCATACGACAATTAATAGTTAATGATGTGAGCAAGAAAGATATAAATATATTTTTAGGGTCCAAGCAATTCCGAAGGTTTGCTGCAAAAAGAAAAATATAAGAAAATACTTTAGGAAATTTACTTCTTAGCAGTAATTTAATGAAATTGTAATTTCTTCTTCAAGCATAATTCATTTATGTGCTATGAATATCAAGTTTTTGATCTGACTGAATTTTGACATTTTCTTGAGCCTATAATAAAATTGTTGTTTCGACAACGACACAAACAATGTCAAATATGCCAATCTCAATATCAACTGGCTATTAAAATTCATTATAAAATTCGCCGTGTTACCCACGCAAATTCAACCAACCACACGCTCGCTGCCACATCAAAGTGACGGAAGCACATGCCAAACAATATGTAAAAAAATATCTGTGGAAGGCAAGTACATTGAAAGAAAGGGAGGGAGGTTGAGAGAGGAAGACGTCATCATTTACGCAATTCAAATAAAATTGCCACAAAAACATCCCTTTTGGCAGGGGTGTAAACTCAGTGCCATTGCTATTGGAAACGGCCCGTAGCTGGCTTTTATTATGAGACAGATGACGAGCGTCGGGAATATCTGTCATCAAACTACTGAGCGTTGAACTTTAATAACGTCAATATACACACATATTACCAACAAGTTTTGTGGTTTTCTGTTTTTGCATTTTCCCTTTTAGTGTTCTTCACTGCTTTCAGCGTTTCTCTTTTCATTTGTCATATAATTTACTTTAATGGCATGCTGCTAGTAGTTTTGCCAAAGAAATGAAAACTTAAAAGCATAATGCTGCTAGCTCGCGCTAAAGTTGCGTACGCCTCGTACCTCTGGACGTGAGCAATGTCAAACACAACCAAACAAAATGTAGCAATGTGAGTGTGTGTGTGCATAAATGATTAAGTGCGTGCTCACATTTGGTTTGCATTGCACGTACAGTTCATGCATTTTTGCCTTTGACACAAAGCATTTTATAATGCACGCCCAGGCAATCAAGCAGGCACACACACAATCACACATAAGCTCACTTATACCATTGCGACTGCATATTGAGACATTTTCGATTTGATTCACATTTTACAATACTTTGTATCAATCAACCGTTTGTATTAGATGACTTGCTTCACTGGGTGCTTTCAATATCAATATGCAACTGCCCGTCATGCGTATACGTAATAAACTCTTAAAATGAACTCATATGTCTCATGCTCATAAAGTGCTGTGATTTGAAATTGTAATCGTTGTAAACAACTTTGTATTTGTATTTTTATAAGTTGCGTATTTAAAGCATAAAAAATATTCATTTATTGGGCTTACAGCAATGTCGTTGTAATCATATAAAAGTGCCAAACTCTTGAGTACAAATTGTATCTTCTACATAAATTGAATTATAGTTTCATATGCAAAGTTTTCTAACCAAGTCATTATGTAGGCAGACCAACAAAGTGTCGTCAAACAACGGAGCGAGCTTGACAGTTTTTGATATACTTTTAAAGTACCTTAAAGTATCCCTCAAAGTTAACTCTTTTTCGGCAAAAACTGTGAAGGCCGCGAGCCATCAAGTTGCCAATCCCTCAAAGACTACAAAACCGCACCAAATTTACATAACACGAACCGGCAAAACCAAACACTTTTCACTTACATACCAAATTACTTGTACTGCCTGGCAGGCACGCAGCCAATGCAAGTCAAGACACAAGGAGGCAGGAAGCAGCACACTGCGGCATCATTTGCGAATGGATTGCTTTAAATTGAGTCAGAGTCAGACGGCAAGTGGCGCCCATCGCAGTTATACGAAGCAGACACTGCAGCTGAGCACCCGTAAACTGTAAAACCAAACAAAATCAGAAATAACAACTCGGGCGTCTAGTTTAAGCTGCGACCAGGGCCACTTTACTGCCTGCCTTTGCTGGCAGTGTATTGCGTGCAGACAGTCGTCTATCGTCTATCCCCAGCACGTCCGTCCAACTGTCTGTCTTGTCTAACTGTTTTTCTGACTTACCAACTTGTCCGAGCTGTTTCCTTGCAAAGCTACTGCATTTCCGTTAGCGTTCGTAGTTTTCCGCATTTCTCTTAATGTGTGTGCGAATCTCTATCTCCATTACTGTGTATCTCTGGTGTGTGTTTTCTTGTTTCGTCGTGTTGTTGTTATTTCATTTGCTTCTCGTACTTTGACAACTGCCAGTTGTGGAATTTCAAATCAAGAAAAAGTTTCTTTTTTTGAAGGGCTTTTGCCATTTGTCTTCGCAACGTCCTGCCGCTAGGTACTATAAGCTAGTCTTTAGTGGCCCTCACGTTCGATGTCCTTTAGTTAATCAGAAAGTGTTACTGCAGCACTAGAAAGTAATTAAACTTGTTGTTTTTAGAATGACAACCTTAAAAGAATGCAGGCACTTCAATACATTTGATTGTTTTTGCTTGCGTTTGATAGCTTTAAACAAATTCTTGCACGCTTAAAACTGCTTACGTTCAACTTTTTGCTAGTTGCCAAAACTTTTAGGAAGTTGCCAGTCAGTGGGATAAGATACTGGGTGCTGGCGTCTAATAATGTTTAGGTTACCAAGTCAACAAAGTTTTCATTTTCTCACGCAAAAATGTTGCTCAACAAAATAAAAGTTCTTCGAAAATATTTATGAAAATATGCATTGATTTTTATTACAAAAATAAGAAAAGCTTATAAAAATAAATAAAATTGGTTGAAAAATCGTATTTATATTGTTAGTATTTAAGACATAGTTCCATAGCTTTTGACAAAGATTATAAAAAAAAATATCAAGTTAATTTTAAGTTTTGTATTTAGTTACCAACTGCTGACAACTTAAACAGAGTACTTTAAAAACTCATCTCAATCAGTTTATATATAGTTAATAGTATTTCTGTAAAATATTTGCAAGCAAATCGAAGCTCAGAAAAATATTATGATTTTTTATATTAGTAACAAACATTGAAATTTAGCTATGGCAGAGTTTAACATCGAGTAACTTAAAATACAAACAAAATCCGATGGCAAAGATATACTAACAATAAGAATATATTATTGCATTTGGGTGGTTGTGTGCTGCTTATGTGTTAATTAGCACTGGGCAGCCGCAGAGAGAACCCAACTCAAAGTCAAACGACAAGGGAAATTTATGCCTGACTTGATTTGCGCACAGGCTGCCATGACAACAGGACTATCGCGATTAGACTCCGAGCATCCGACATGCTGTTGTTGTTTATGCAAATGACACACATACATGATGTAAGTTTTTGGGTTATGTGTTAACGAACAACTGCACTCCACATATGTGTTTGTTTCTCTGTGCCTGCATCTATTTTTGGATAATTTAATTTGACCTTTTCATCTTTATGTGGAGGCTTCTCCTAATTTATTTATGCTCATTTCTACATCGAGACGGCACTTAGCAATAATGTCCTTCACTTTCTTTTTAGCTATCTTTTTCCGAATTCTTATAGAAATATTTCTTCTATTTTATTTTTAATTTTGTATTTTTTGCCTGCCACTTAGATTTATGCTCGGCTCAGTTGATTAATGCCTTTGCGGCTTAAGCTGGGGAATGCCCATGGCACTGCTGTTAAATTGTAACTTTTTTTCCTAAAATTTATGGATGTGTTTTTGAGGTCAGCTAGTAAGCTGGACCGAGACCTATTTGGTAAATAAATTCAGCAAATTGTGTGATTATTTTGGTTAAGAAATAAAGTTTATAATACGCCTAATAATTTAAATTTTAAATAATGAGTAAAATAGTTTAACAAATAGCATTCAAATATTTATTTATATATTCTTGACATCATTCAATTCCTTTTATTGTATAATAAATCAGCCCCTAACTAACCTGTTAGCTTTTATACCATCACTCGGCATGCTTTTCCTTATCATTACATAACTTTTGTCATAGAAACCGTTGCAGCAACAGCTGTGACCAGTAAACTAACCAAAATGATGTTAGGTAAATTTTGGTAATATTTCTGCCATTTTGCCCCCAAAACTCAAAATGTCGAGCCATTTGCTCACTTGTGACAGTTACGCACTCAGCTGTCAAAAGTGCCGCTCAACAGTTTGTCAAGTAAACAAAATAAAAACGCACATACGCACGCACAAACAGCTTTCGTCTCGCTTTCACACAATGCTAATGTACACCATGGGTAAGAGAAGAGGGGGTAGGGGAGCGCTTTATTAATTTCAATTTGTGTCAACATCAACGCCAAATATGCGCAGCCAGTGAGCCAAGCGAAATGACTTAAGCCAGCTGATGACAAAATGTTGCCCATTAGGCGAATTAAAGCGCACTTTCTCGGTTGCTGTGGTAAACATCACTCATGTGGCTAGTCTTTACCCCTCGTCAAATATGTGGTCCAGGGACTGGCTTTAGTGGCTTTGGTTTGAGCGTAGTACATAAAACTCAACGACTGGCCATTGTTGTCCAAACAACAACCATTAAGACCATGATTGATGCGCACGGCTTGACCCAAATGCATGTTTTTGTACCTACTTAACAGATACTCAAACATTTCTGTCTCTTCCGTACTTGTATGATTCTCTGAGCGGACAATATGCGGCTGCTTAAATATTAAACAGCTTTCAACACCAAGCACGCGTTTGGTGCATTGAACTTATGCGGTAAGCTGAGAAGCTGCCAGTTTTTTCCATTCTTGACATAATTTTACTTATTATCTCAACACTCTTGTCAGCTTACCACTCTGCGTATGCGTAATATGAAAATGAAAATAACTTTAAAAATTGCGGCAGATCCTGCACAGATATAAATGAAGGAAAGATAAGGTCTAGAAAAATTAGTTCCTTTACAGGCTCTTTACCTTTCACTTGTTTTCTACATTCTGCTAGATAGCAGACTTAACTTTTGAGATCTTAAAGATATCTCTTATAATTCTTGGTAGTGACAACACTGTAATTTCAAAGAATTTGCCTATTATACATCAAAAAAAAACTCAAACAATCCTCCAAAGCCAAAAAAAAAAATGGTTTCCAATAAATTTTAGCAAACCGCAATTTAAGAACGAGCAAAATAAGGACGTCATTTTAAAATTAATCCGCTTTTTTTCCTGCAAAGAGTTTGCTCTGTTTATTTTAAATAGAATTCTAGGAAAAAGTTAATTGGATTCAGCTGCTTGTTGACTCTCGCTAAGCTTTTAAAATAATGAATTACCCCTAATCAACAATTGAGTTAATATAAATTACCTTATTCAAAAAAACAACTTAATGCTCTGATGGGTGCAGAGCATGCCGCATGCCGTAATCCTTGTAATCTTTTATAGCTAGATTCTTGTGTGTTAACTGCAAATATTCGCAGTCCTCGTGGACTTGGCTACAGCTGCTGATTTATATCCGTAGCATTAGCTGCAGCTACTGAAATTTCTTCCTTGTTGTTATTGTTGTTGTAATTGCCATTGCAGTGAAATGAAATTAATTTGCCATTGCCAGTGCTGCAATGTTTCTGTGGCCACACATCTGTCTTACTGTTGTATTTTACGATGCTCAGCTGTTGAAAATTTGTCTTGGCGATTTTAAGCCACAGCCCAAAGCCGCAAAGAGCGCACTTAACGTCACTTGAAGGCCACAAAAATAAAAGAGAGAAAGAGAGTAGGAGTGGGAGAGCGCGAAAAGTGCCTTCATTTTGTATGCTATGTGGCACTGGAGAGTGCTACCATGCAACAGCAGCGACGAACATAAGGGCCTCGCTTTTGTTATGGCTGGCGCACTTAATAATCAGACATAATAGTTGTGGCGCCCAGGCAAAGTTGCCAAGCGCTGCGCAACAGGTGGCAAGTACTGGCTTTCGTTGGCATTGCAGCCTGCAACAATGGGGCAAGCTGTGCAATTTATCACAAAATTGCCCTTTAATAGGGACTTACGGTTGCCCGAACGGGCATTGGAAATGTTGCTGCGGGCTTTTCATCAGCCGTTAAGCTGTTGGCCTTTGGACAACGGTTCCTTTAACTCTTTTGGCCTTAAATTAAGTTTCGCACTTTTAACGCTGGCATGAAAAAAGCAATTTCCTTGAGGTGCAAAGCGAAATTGAAAAAGTCATAATTACTTAATGCCGAAAAAAAGTGGCCAACAAATAAAAAGGCAACATAAAAAAATTTCCAACAAGTACACACACAACCAGAATCGGCTGATAATTAAAAAAGGCTTACAGCACACCATTTATTACTTCTTTATAACGGCAGCAACATAGTACTAAAACAACTTGAGTAAAATATTACTTAACAAACATAACAAAAAATTTAGCAACAAATTTTTAAACAAATTTAATATGAAACAAATATTTTTTATATTAACTATAAGCAACCGTTTGAGTTTAATGAAAGAGAATGAGTACTGTAGAAGTGTATCTTTTTACTTTATACACACATACTTATGCAAATATTCGCACTTAACACAGAGAGAATATTTCGCCAACAGCTGCCACAACAAAAAATTGCGAATAAAATGTGGAAAGAATTTCCCAAAAAAAACATGGGCCATAAAAATAGCTTAGTTCCAACCAACTTTTCGCCAGGGTTTTATTTTGTGTTGCGGCTTAAACCAAAAATTGTCAAAGTCATGCAAGAAAATTGCATCAAAAAGGAGCAAATACTTCACGGCACAAAGCCACAAGCACAAAGACTTCGGGACACAAAGCCAAAGGCTTAAAAAAAAATGGTCGAGTCATTGATGCTCAACTCATAAACAAAAAAACAAAACAAAATAATGTATTCAAAGGGATAAAAAATGTTACTGAAATACCAACAAATCAAATTTCGTGAGCTTGAAATAAGCTTTTACTTTAAACAAGTGCTGACCAAAAGACAGTCCAAGAAAATGAAAAACGACTCAGACAACAGACATACATATACATGTTTCTTTTATGTGTAAATAAATAACTGAAAGCAAAATGTGTAAAAATAGCCGGTCTGTCTGGACGTGTCTGCTTATTTGGCGCTTTGGTGATTTATACTGCAATTTGCGCAACATAATCAACTACCAGCAAGCCATTTTTCCAGCCAGGCAAGGTCGACTCGCGGCCTGTTTTGAAATCTCAGTGCGCCAAACAATTGGCCATAAATATGCATAAAAATCAAGCAGCAACCACATTAGAACTTCCAAAAAAAAAACCGTAGCATATGCGTAGGCGTCTTCTGTCTGGAAACGAGCAACACAAAATAAACTGTCTGTAGTGTCAAGTTTTATCAGCCTTCACCTAAGTTTAGTTTCTTGACTAAGCGTAGGTGTTTATGAAAAACGAAAATAAAATGTTCGCGTCGAAGTTCAAGGTTAATGACAATAAGTTTGGCCAAAATGGATGAAGACTTTAAAATTGTATATCCAAGGTGATACATAGAAAAAATATAAACTATCTGATGTCTTTGAAAACTAATGTTTATCAATGGAAAACAAGTTTTTAACTACTAAAGAAATGTTTTATTTACTTTGCTTTTTCGGTACAAAGTTCGCTTGTAGCTTGAATAGTTTGTTGCACTTCGTTTCAGGCGCAATTTCCTGCTCTCTGAGCACACAGCAAATATAATTACCTCACCAACCACTGAACACTGAGGCTCGGCACACAGTACAACAATGCACAACCAATTGATAGCAACAACAAGTTTGTCTGTTTTTCTGTCAGCATAACCAATAGCAATGTGTGCTTGTTGTTGTTGTTGACATGTCTTGTTGGCTCAGCAAGAGTAAACTTCCGCTAGCACATCCTGGCCTACAGTGGCCCTGACTCACATTCCCTCGACACGCCTCAGTTAGTGTTTATCATTTTTATGGCTATTTAAAGAGCCATAAACAAAAGCGCATGTGTGGTTTATATCTATATATGTGTGAGCGTGTTTTTGCTTCAAATTGCTTTGTGATATTAAATTGAGTTTTATGCGCAATTTCCGTTGTTAACACTTTGTTGACAGTTAATTTTATGGTCGGTTAGTGAAATGTGTTGAAAATCATAGGTAAATTTGTATTTCCCTCTCTCTCTCTTTCTCTTCTTTGACAGACGGAACAATTTGCTGTGCTGTGGATACTGTTCACTGTAATTGTGCTGGGCAATTCGGCTGTTCTGTTTGTTATGTTCATTAACAAGAATCGCAAATCGCGCATGAACTACTTCATAAAGCAGCTGGCATTGGCAGGTGAGTGCTCAACCGAATTAATCAAAATTAAACAAATCAATAGTATGATTACATCTTTACAGATCTGTGCGTTGGATTGCTCAATGTGCTGACGGACATTATATGGCGCATCACCATTTCGTGGCGTGCCGGAAATCTGGCCTGCAAGGTCATACGTTTCTCGCAGGTGTGCGTCACATATTCCTCCACATATGTGCTGGTAGCCATGAGCATTGACAGATACGATGCAATAACGCATCCCATGAACTTCTCAAAGTCGTGTAAGTCCTCAGACGCAAAAACTGTTTTTAAATGCAAAATCTTTGGCACTTGGCGTAACAAGCAAGTACTTAAAGTGATTTTTTTTTTAAATATGTAGTCTGTTTTACAAAGGGGAAGGTTTTTTTTGACGAAGCAATTATTTTTTCTCATCATGTAAAATTTTAATCTTTTATTCATTTATATCAAATACATTTAAGTATTATCATTTTATGATCACATTGCACATAAATAATCAGTTCAATTTACATTGGAAACAGAGTATTCGGTTTGACTGCAAAGTTCTAGCTTGATTTGGCTTTGTGTCATTTGCAGGGAAACGAGCTCGTCATTTGGTTGCCGGCGCCTGGATACTCTCTGCGCTGTTCTCGCTACCCATACTCGTGCTGTATGAGGAGAAGCTTATTCAGGGTAGTCCACAGTGCTGGATTGAGTTGGGCTCACCGATGGCCTGGCAGATTTATATGTGTCTCGTATCAGCAGCGCTGTTTGCAGTGCCTGCTCTTATAATCTCCGCCTGCTATGCAATCATTGTGAAGACCATATGGGCCAAGGGCTCCATATTTGTGCCCACAGGTAAGATGGAACTAAGAGTCTCATAATTAGTTCACTTTCTCATTTGTTTTGCTTTTGGCTAGAACGTGTAGGTTTCGGTGCAGCGGCAACACGGCGTGCCAGCTCTAGGGGCATTATACCACGTGCCAAGGTCAAGACGGTCAAGATGACGCTGACCATTGTGTTTGTGTTTATCATCTGCTGGTCTCCGTACATTATCTTTGATCTGCTGCAAGTGTTTGGCCAGATACCGCACTCGCAGACGAATATTGCTATTGCCACATTTATACAGAGTCTGGCACCACTCAACTCGGCTGCAAATCCACTCATCTACTGTTTATTCTCCTCGCAGGTCTTTCGCACACTCAGGTGAGCAGCACGATACACTTACATATTAACACTAACAATAATTCAACTTCACATACTACCCATAGTCGCTTTCCGCCCTTTAAGTGGTTTACCTGCTGCTGCAAATCGTATCGCAATAACTCGCAACAGAACCGTTGCAACACAGTGGGTCGTCGTCTGCACAACAGTTGCGATTCCATGCGCACCCTCACCACTTCTCTGACCGTCTCCCGACGCTCCACCAACAAGACGAATGCTCGGGTTGTAATCTGTGAGCGGCCCAACAAGGTGATCACTGTGCCAGCCATGTCGGAGGTATGATAGCTGGCACACTCGACACGCAAACGTTCAACGTTTGCTGTCCGCGGTCCGACATCCTTCAGTGATGCGGAATTTCTATAATTAAATACCTGCAAAGCGCATTTGCCACTGAAGATATAAACGAGGCTTAGACAATAAGTGCGATAGTTGTGTAACCGAATATATACATACATATATTGTATGGGATATTCGTGTTTGTAGTTATGCTACAAATTTCCCAATGAAATATATTTAATAATATTTATGCGTTAACTTGTAATTAACCAAATGATTCTCTTACTCTTCTAACACCTTAATGCATTGGGCTCTACCATTATTTCCTAAACATAATTTATTCGATAGTACTTATGCATTTTCAGCCCAATGCCAAGTTGTGTTAAAGTAGTGTTTAATATACTCTTACTTGTATTCTATTTATCAGACTGATGTTATTTATTTACATGAAATTTAAACAATTGCATTTCTGTTAAGTCCCCAACTAAATGTTAAGCCTACTAAGTATTTATAAACCTTGAAATAGTATATACTCCATATTAAATCGTATCTCCTGTCTGTCAACTACTTATATAACTAGCTTTTACTGTAAATACATACCTAAAAACATGTATTTGTTAGTACTTAAGTGTGCAAAACTTATCCAAGCATTCAAAAACCAAACACTTAACACAAAACATAAGATTTAATAGAGCATAATGTTTTAGTCAATTTGGTCTAAGCTAATATTTATTTCATAATTATGTGTATAAAGTGAGGCGAACACAAAACGAATAAAGGCCAAAAGATGTCAAAAAAATCTGCGGACTCATATTTTAATACATTTTGGCATGCGCCACAAACTTCATTCTAAAGGTCTCGATGCTTCAGCGAACAATGGGCTCAAGGACGAAGCAGCGAGGACCAAAGGCAATAGAACAACTTGATGATGGGCCAGCTCGTTTTCATTCTCACTTCAATTTAATTGTTGTAATTTCTGCACTTTTCGACGTCAAAGGCCAAAAGTCAACACAACAAATTGAGCAAAGGCCTGAATAAAATACCAGCATAAAAATACATTTTTCCATTGTGTTTTGGGTTTTGGTAAACAGATAAAGTTTATTTTGACTTTAGGCTTATTAATAACAAATATTATTAAATATCCGATTAAATCTGACCCGGATCTCGATTACTGCATGATTGAGCACTTAAGCAAGCATAAGTTAACTATAAATGCTGATGACATCACAAAAAAGAAAGTATCCTGAAATCCATTAAATTTATTTGATGTCGATACTAAATAAAAAAGTCGATAGCCCGCACGCTACATTAGGCAAGCGACTTGTTGTTGAGTAAGTATATTTCTAAGAAGTCAGTAAATGCGGCAGGTCGTAAAGTATTTGCAATTAGACTTTTATAATTGCAACTTGGCAACTTCTAATTGAAATGCCATTAGAGAGACAGTCAACTAGCACGACAAGAAGAAAGAAACGCTAACTTTGTTCATTATAAGTAGACAGTTTCTAAAGCAGTTTAAATTCAATCAAACTATTTGGTAAACAACATTAAATTTGACAAAAACAACAATTTGAATAACATGGGTAACTGCTTTCTTTGGTTGAGGAAATTACATTGATTGGTATTGGTATGCACTGACTCTCAACTTATTTTGAGGCATTTATGCATTTTCTAGGCCAACAACCAAATTTCTACACTTGTTTTGTATTTTCCTTCAAATTTACTAACATACTTGTAAAACGGCTCGACAAAAATTTTCGAAATTGGCAAATAGTGTAATTGAAATCTATTAATCTTCCGTAAACCACAGAGTTAAATTGTTCCTAAACCTATTTTTAAAACCGGCATTCTTATTTGCGTGCTGTCTCAACTCGTATCTTCAAAACGATGTACCCCAATTATTGCTTTAAAAAGCCGCCAAGTAATTTTGGCTATGATGTAGTATATATGCCAAAAAATGACTACAACAACAGCGGTAATCAAGCGCATCGCTCGGAACTACTTTCCCAGTTGCGCTCTCAATTACGGAATCCCACCAAACTGTGCTGCGATGATCTGCTGGCCTTGCAGGCTCTATTAAAGAGCAATGAGCAAATAGGTCTCACCCACAATCCTAAGCCTCAACCAAAGAATACGAAACGCACCGTTGAGTTTCGGCTGCCTCTTGTAGACCAGCAGCGACAAAGGGAGAAGGCGGGCAACTGTTCAGTCGAACGCGTATACCATCCGAGTCAACAACAACAACAGCAACAGAAATCGTCCCTGCGCAGCGAAATGCCATTCAAAGCCCCCGATGCCAATCGTGACAAGCAAGAGACAGATTTCTTTGACGTTGTTAATAGGAAATTTTACGACGCAGTGCAGAGTGCGGTAAGCAAGCATTGCGAGAAGATCATGGACAGAATAGACCAGGTAAATGACAATCTAATGGACCAGGCGGAGCTTATGAAAAAACTCAATAGAGACGTTATTGGCAGTAAGTGATAAATATGGTGAATGGTAAAGTTTAAATAAAAACTATGATTGGTTTACGGACCCTTTTTAGAAATTGCTGAGCAAAATGATGCTAGTATCAATCAGTTTAAATTCATTGCACAGATGCTCATTGACAATCAAACCATTTACTATCGTGCGTTAAATCAACAGCAAAAATCAAGCAATGAACTCAATGAGGAAGAGGAGGAAACGGAGGAGGAGGAGACAGAAAATGAATGTCAAATCAAGCCATCAACAAACAGTTATAAACAAAAACCAGAACCAGCACAAAAGTCACAACTTCAGCATCAGCTGTGGCAACAACAGGATCACAGTACCCATCAGCAGCAGCATCAATGTCACAAACATGTAAATGGCAATAAATCGTTTGCCAAATCGTCAAGGCCAATAATCATAAGGCGGTCACATAAGGGTGTATCTACTGTAAGCATGCCGGATCTGCATCGCGGGTTTTTTTTCTCCACAAATAGCAGTAATAGCAACAACAAGTCTTCTCAATGGGCTCAGGCAGAAACAGTCGGCACCGAAAGAAAGTGCCGCTGTCAATGCCCTTCGCATGGCAGAGCTAGCTATATGGTATCACCACAAGGCAAAACATGTAGTTTCAACAATAGAATATCCAGCTTAGAAGACATGGTACACAAATAAGCCAAATTTAAAAATTATGTCTAGGTGTCAGCTAGCTATAGCTGTTAATTGTAAGAATGTTTCCATACAATTGACAGCTTTAGTTTTTTGGCACCTTGAACATAATAATCAAAATATTGTAAAAATTTTATAAATTTAATGTTTTATTAGTTTTTAAAGCTCAAGTAGAGTAGAAAAGAATAAAAATTTATTGTTTTTTAATAGCACTGTTTAAAAACATCCGAAATATTATATTATTATATATATATTAAAGAATATGAAAATAGTTTTGAACACTATTCCATGCTTTCAACAATTGCATCACCGGCAGCGGCAAAAACTGGTTCCAACGTCCACCTAACTGATAAGCGAAAGTCAGCTGGAGCTTGCACATAATGGCTATAGAAGTACCCCTGTTGTCATTGGAGCACACTCATAATAGGTGGCATAGCGTTTGCATTATATGCTTCAACGAAGGTACATAAAGCGCTGAAGGGTCACCTGATTGACGAAAGTACCTTGTAGCTTAAAGAAAATGCCGCCCAGAAAAACAGTGAGAACACTCATACGCACTGTCGGATCCATGCTCAACTTATAGGGCAAAATCGTAAATGAGGCCATTAACCCATATTAATTTAAAGTGTTCACTTACTCAGGTATGTTACCACCACTCTGCACCAAAAAAGAGAAAAAATAAAAGAGACGCCAAATAAACGCATGCAGCGACTGAAACGTCCTTCAAAATACTCAAAGAGTGAGTGTGCGAAAAAAAAGAAAAACCGATAAAAGGCTCCAGCTGAAGGGAAAAGAAATTCTTACGTTTAAAACAGCAAAAGTCTTAGAGCTAAAAATTAAACTACAAAGATTCCCTTTTGTATAACAGATATTTATTGGACATATTGTTTGTTTGTTTCAACAACATCAATTAAAGTATATGAAGGAAGCTGCGAAGTTTTACTTTAGCCTTAAAAACTGAAAATAATACCACACGCACTGAGGGAATTTCAATTAGCTGGTTTTTTGAACAAGTTGGTTTCATCGTCGACAGTAACAGGCTTCACAGTAAAAGCTCTTCTAACCATTGTAGCCATTCCAATCTATGCGCGCTCAGCAATGTAACATTAGAAACTAGCTGTCTGGCGTTGAAATTCCAGCTAGCAAAACCTTGCCAAAGATGAAGCATGATGCTTAGCGTAAATTGCACATGTTCAATCCAACACTAATTAAATCTTGGTTATGCCAAGAGCAAGCCCACAGAGAATGCATCGAGTAGAACAGAGTTGTATAATATATATATATATATAAGAATTGAATACTAGCTTAGTTGTTCGGTAACTAGGCAAACTATGATGCGACTCGAGAAACTCCAGCGAGATATTGAATGGAGTGCATTGGAAAGAAAACTGAATGCAGCGCAAACACAAGGCCAGCCATGCTTCCAGGAATCACCTGATCCTTGGTGCGTGCCAGCAGCAATGAAAATGTGAGACACGCGAATAAACACAGCTAAGTAAGACAATTGAACTGAAATAACTTAAAGCAATTAGTGGCCAACTTAAAACTTCATTTTTAACTGGCTTTAATGTTTGTCAGTGTTTTTAAGTGAAATAAATATTTCAAAAATGTTTAACATTCACCTGCTGGAACATTACCGGAAGCAGATTGCCAGAGTACGTGTTTAAAAGAAATTATTATCATATCTTAAATACTCAGGTAAGATCTACAGATGCGAAAGCGTCATCACAATATTGTAACAGAAAATATAAATACGCGATGAATAATGCAACGAGGGCAATAAGTGTGACAAATTTAGGAAACATAACATGCTTTTATTAATATCTTAATTATTTTTTTAGTCAAGCTCTTTTTTGCTATTCTCTGTCGTGCCATCGACTTCTGCCTTACGCATGAACAGATCCTGTAAATCGGTTGCCTGATAACGTTCTTTGGGCAAAAAGCGACGCATGCAAGGCGTAACTAAAGCAGGATCCATTTCAGACACATCCTGCCAACCAAACACAAACCAGCCGGCCAACAAGGCAACCACAGTGCAAATGCCACCACCCAATGCTGTATACCAAAATAAAGACAAATGATACAAATTGCGATCCGTCGAGGGACTGCAGGAAGGAAATAAGAGACAGAAGATTTACATTGTATTAGTTTTTCTTGTCTTTTTATAACACTTACGTGTAATCGTGCAAAGTTTGCCAAACTGTGGCATTATTATATTCATAATCACAGCCAGAAACCGAGACTGGCATCTTGTGATAGCGAATCTCGCCGTGGATCTGTAACAGCTGTGCCTTAATGCAGATCCAAGATAAGATACAAAATGAAACCAAGCTGCCAGTTAAGGCGCTCTGAAAGACAACAAGAACTTTAAGTCAAGTGTTATCAATTGTAAAATTGGTAGAACCAACCTTTGCATTAACCCAGGGCAGACCGACACCCATTGCATAGATGCCGAGTAGCGGACCCATAGATACGGCCGAGGTGGTGGTGACCAACTGCAACACCATGCCCAGCTTATCCACAACATTAACCAAGCCCATGCAACACAAGCCGAAGAAGACAACAGTGCCACGTAGAAGGAGAGCGGTTTGACGCTCTGTTAAAGGTTTTTTGAGCAACGGACGGATCATATCCTGCGAGATAACGCATGCCATTGAGTTGAGTGCAGTCGACATGGAACTTAAAGCAGCGCTAAAAACGCCAGCCACAAAAAGTCCTGGCATACCGGGCAACGATCCCAAAGCGCGCATCATCAGCAACGATGGCAACTGATCGCTAGCCTTGGCTAGCTGAAGGAAAGACATATAAGTGGTAAGTAAGGTAACTAAGGCAACAACTCACTTTGGTACTGATGGGATCACAATCGTGGTAAACAGCATAGGTTACAAGGCCCATATAACAGCAACAGCTCAAGAGAAAGATAAGAAGTATAGTGAAGACCAACATTGATTGCTTGGCATGCTTATAGCTGGGAAGCGATGGAATCGTTGTATGGACACCTGATTCACATCAGACGATTGTATTTTGTGCAGAGTGCCGCCCACAATAACAGACAGCATTGATAGACGCACAGTTGGATCCCAGGTCCATCTATAAACGGACAAAAGATTATTGTAATTCTCGAATAATCTATAAGCTTTGGGCATAAATTACTAACTCTGGTGCATTGAGGCGACCGCTGTCCTCGTTGCGTTGAAGCACCACGCTCAAGCCGCCCACATCGTATGTGCCTTTTATGCATACAGTCAAAATGGAACCGTACATGACGAAACTCTGAAAGACATCCGTCCAAATGACCGCCTTTAAGCCGCCCTGCAATAGTTGCAAGTTTGTGTGTGTGCGTCAATGCGATTAGTTTCAGATTTAATTAAATCTTACCACACACGTGTAGAAAGTGCAGATTATGCAGACAATAGGCGTAATAACATGGATGCTTGTGCCGGTTACTGCAATTATTCAAATTCACAATTTATATAGATTTTAGTACTTAAAATAAGACTAAGACCCACCTTGATTGTAGGTGATGGCTGGCACGTATATAGCCACAGGTATCCAAAGCATCTGAATAGAACGTTCAGACTAAGTTCCAAATAAGATTTCGTAACTAAATATTATATACTTGCCGTGCCCACAATAAACAGCACAGCGCCAAAGTTGCGGATGCTTGCACCATAACGCAGCTCAAAATACTAAACAAAGTTTATATAATTAACGTCGTAAAGAGTTGGAAATTACTTATACTTATTGTTTTGTTTGGCCAAAATAATTATTTACAAAGTATTTAGTAACAAGGCATGCTAATGACAGTTCGATTTGTTTGGTTATTACACAAAGTTCAAGTCAAACACGTCTTACACTTAATCAAAAAATTATATTGCAAGTCTTAAGCAGTTAGCACATGCAAAGTTTTATTTCAATTATTTCTGGAAATTAGACTTTAAGGCAGTCTCGTTGAGCTGCACACTGACGTAATTGCTTCTATAAAAGCGTTGCATGCAGGGCGCCAACAGCTCAACATCCACATCCTCAGGCTCATTACGTCCAAATATGAAGCTTGAAAGATAGCCAACAATGACGCCCAAAGTGGTCGAGAAGAGTGTGTAGTTCATAAAGGAAATATGATAGATTTGCTGGAAAAATCCGAGTGAGCTATGGAAAATAATATTAGTTACAATTCACTTATTTTCGTAACCCATTCAAGCTGCTTACTCCGTCTCAGTTTCAATGAATGTCGCATTTGCTGGCGTCACCAATGGCCGTTCAAATTCATAATTGCAACCCTCTATGGTGAACGACTTGCTTTCGTATCGCAATTCACCCGAATTCAAGGCCAACTGAGAATTAACGCATAGCCAGGTCATGAATAAAAGGGAACTAAAAGCTCCAAATAAAGCGCTCTGAAATACAAGGCATTGTTTCAATATATTTACATAAATTTAAAAACGAATTCCCCATGTAAAGTGTCGCCCTGTGTCGAGTTCTATAAGTGCTTACTTATTTACATACACAAAAAGAGAAATGATAATTATGCAATTTTACCAGGAACTACCATATTAATTTTTGTCATTGCTTAAAAGGTCTTGTTTTTTGAAAGGTTATTTGAATTAATTTTATAATGAGAGCATACAAAAATGTGGCATTGAGTAACTGGTGCTCTTTAACTACAGAATAAATTTGATTTTCTCCCATTTCATCTTATAGGGTTTTAAAATAGTTTACTTAAAACCAATACAAACTTTTGCATTTAGACGTGGAAACAGCATGCCCATTATAAAAAGCGCCAACAGTGGTCCTTGTGTGACAGAACTCAGAGACATGGATAACTGAACGACATGCGTGCCCATGCGTTCTACAACAAAGACGAGTCCAACGCTCACAAAACCTATTATAACCGTGCAGAGCCGCATTGTGATAGCCGTTTGACGCTCGGTGAGTGGATTTCTACAAAGCGGCTTGATGTAGTCCTCAAGAAACACAGCGGTAAGGGAGTTGAGCGCTGTAGACAGTGAGCTAAGTCCGGCACTAAACACACCAGCAACAAACATGCCACATACACCGGGATATGATCCCAGCGTATCCATGACAAGCAGTGGCACTAACTGATCCTTGGCTTTAGCCAGCTATAAACGAGTTGGTTAGTTGTTGCATGAGACGCGATGGAGTACCAAAAACACACCTTTGTTGTCAACGGATCGCAGTCATAGTAGGTGGCAAAAAGCAACAAGCCATTGTATAAAGTCACGGCTGTTAGCAGAACCACACCTCCAACAAATAGCACAGAGGCTTTCTTCATAGCCTTCACGCTAGGCAGTGACAAATAGCGTTGTGTAATGATCTGATTGCAGCCCAAACCGTAGGTGGCATGCGCCGTATAACCAACAAATAAGGAAAATGCAGACATGCGCACCTTTGGATCAAATGTGAATCTGTATAAAAATAAGACAAAGTCATCGGTTTAATAAAATCCCTCACGTAAACTGCTACTCAATTTAAAACTATTGCAAGAGGAATCTTTGGTTAAATTCACGCTGCCTATATATATCTCAAGCTTTAAATACAGTAATTAACTTGTCACCTACTCAGGAAGCTCGAGACGTCCACTTGCCAGATTGCGCTCTATGACCATACCAAGGCCGCCCACATCGATGGTGCCCTTAACAACGACAAAGATTATGGCGCCAACCATAATTACAGTTTGTATGACATCCGTCCAGACAACAGCCTTCAAGCCGCCAACAGTGGTGTAAAATATGCAAACAATACACACCGCAGGCGTGATGATATGAACATTAATGCCAGTCACTGTAAAGTAGCCAAGTCAAGACGTGCTTAAAAAAAAGCTACTGTTCAAAAATTTACCCTGATTGAAAGCCAACGCTGGTACATAGATGACCATTGGCAGCCAGGTCATCTAGATGGAATATAAATAGTTGATTATTATGTTTTTTTGGCTAAATGGTTTTGGGTTACCTACTGTAGTTATGGTGAAGAGACTCGAAGCCACAAGTCGAGTGGCTTTGTTAAAGCGCAGCTCAAAGTACTGTAAATATGATTTCCTTTGTTTTACTCTGGTTCTTGCCACTTTACATTTGATTTTCACATAAACAACACAACATACAAAAGAATATAAAAAAAGACGTACACAAACACACAATGAATGTGTGCCCGACTACGTACCGCATACATAATCGAATATTACATATACGCCATGCAGCCTTATGAGCCTCAACGGCGACCGCAATTCCATTCTCGATCCAGCAAAACATTTGGATTCATGTTTATGTACATGGTACTAAGCTTTGTGCACTCTTATTCGGAATTTTCAGGCGAAACGCACCCAAATATTTCACTTGTGTAAAACAACTACAGCTGAAAACAATGCTTGGACTTTTGCGTTTGCAATTCAGCTACATGACAGGCAAATAACTTGCACACATATTTGTCTGGTCTTTGCATTATTTTACAGAATCGCCTCGATGGGGGCTGGTTTGCTTTTAGGTAGCCAACCAGCTTTACAGGACTTACCGACCTGGAACCAAAATTCTGAAATAACTCCTCCTGTCATAGCAGTGTGGGATTGACCACAATTTCGTCTTTACTCATAAGCATGCAAAATAAATCACGATTTACATTTACTGACAACAGCAAAATCTTAAAGAATTTAGATGTGTAACATGAGTTATGCAGCATGCCATTGTGTTACTTAAGAACAATATTTGACACATTTAATGGTTAACTTCATCATGCTAAAATTTAACTACCCTTGCAGACACATTTTGCTAGGGTATACACAAAAAACACACAAATATAGAATATAAATCAGTGAACGTTAAGCTTACCTCATAGGTGGAAGTCAATTGTAGATTGCAAAAAACTGGCAAAAAGATATACCACGATATAAGTCCCGATATGGCCAGTGTAATAAGGATAAAAGCGTACTGAGTGCCATAAACATAGATCTCCGTTGAGGTACCCAGCAACGAAATGCCAGAAACATAGCTGTGAAATGAAAATAAAATTTACAACTATAATGAGAAAACCATTTTTTCTTAAACAAAATCCATGCCACCCACAAACAATTTGACTTTATGCTGCAAATTTGTCTGTGGCATGTGACAACTATTCAAATGTCTTACCATTTTTGTCATAATCACACTACCAGTCTGATGATTAATATTAATGTCCTCATCATTTCAATTTAATCCCTTAAAGCATATGCCGTGTGGCAAGCTTTAGCCATGTCAAAAACAAAAGTTTTTATGCATCCAAAATACCATTAAAAGTTCATAACAAGTTAAAGTATGCAGATGCAGGCACAGAATCCTCCACTTCCAACAAATGAATTGAATAAAGCATTAAATATATACACAAAAACAAAAAAACAAAATGGAACAACTCAAAGGAATGTGAAAGCAAGCGCTGGCATATAATTGTAATTCAAAGCACGTCACGACAGAATTTGTTGCAGAAAGCAAACGACAACAAACATAATGCACGGCAACAAAAAAAGGCGCACAAAACAATTGTCGCCGAGGCAAATGACCAAAAGCTGGCTAGGAACAACCCACGAGCACTCAGATCGTAGCCCCTTCGTTCCTTTTTGGCCAGTCATTAATGCGGTGACAATACACCCAAGACAAAGGCAATGCGAAAGGTGCTTGACCAAACGTGTCAATTATTTGAATGGGCCCAAAAGCGTGGCACAAACCTCAAGGTCGATGTCGAAACAAAAAAGTAATTTGACAAATTATTTGAGTTTTGCGGCTGCTGCCGTAAGTTTAAATAACTTCAATCAGGCTTAGTCCTCGAGGGTCTGACCGAACAGCGAAACAATCTGCTAAATTGTATTCATGCGCCAGATACTACTTAGCGACAAGAAAACAAACAAAGCATATGAAGTTCCGCAAGTTTGCCCTGAGCAATATCAAAGAGGATTATCTTGCCACCATAAACTTGACCCCGACACTCTTCTCTATTGTATTTAGGTTTATGGATTTATTCTCGCATCCCGCTACACATTCACTTTTAATGCTCTCCTACCGCAAATTTGCGTACATTTTAAATCAAATTTTTTGTTTGCTCTTACAAACATTGAGTCAGACACCGACTGCTGTGCTGCCAGTTTAATGCGTTTTATCTTAGGTATTTATCTTACGTATTCGCACTGTTCGCCGCGGGCATATTAAGTGAAATTAGGCGCATATTTTTTATTGATTTCTGAGAAAGCGGACAGATTTGATTGGACAAGCATAAAATTGAGCAATCTGTATAATCAATTTCAATTACATTAATGCAATCGTTAGAAAACTGTTACAATAATGCTCGCTTTGTAAAAATACAAAATTTTAAAGCAAAATGTCGCAAAATATATTTTGTAAAATATCAGAGAATATATCACTTTGACAAAAAAAAAGTAAGAAGGATTTAGTCGCAAAGTCCCGAATAGTCGAAAAAGTATTGAGAGTTTTCCAAATCCAAGTTTTTTTTTATCTATCTCATATCGGAAACGGGAAAGTTGTCGAAAATTTGGAATAAACTTGCACTGCCTAGGGATTACGCAAGCTTATGTTGCAAATCTGGAGTCTCTAGCTCTAATAGTCTCTAAGATCATACACTGACGGACATAGCTATATCGTCTTGGCTGTTGAAGAATATATATACTTTATGGATTCCTTCTGCCTGTTACATTCTTTTGCACAAACCCATTATACCCTTTTTACCCATTTTCAATGGTTTCAGGTTATAAAAAAACCACATTGATAAACTATCAATTTCAAGAGCTTCAACGAATTGACAATAGTATTTCTATCCACAAATTTTTTTTTAACTATGAAAAGTTCGTGATCAATCATAATTGTCCATAGCTAGGCAAAATATCAAAGAGTTACACAAAAACAAGTAAGAAGGCTCTAGTCGAGAAATCCCGACTAGACTATACCCTGAGCCCTTTACTTTACGCATACAGTCAGTGCAAGTATATGTAAGTGTGTATGATGTATGTATACGCGTATAGTGCATACTTTCTTAATTTCAATGCTCAATATCTCAACCGATTTTAATTTAATTTAAAAAGATTGTCATAATTTCGTCTAATCTTTGAAACTGCATCAAAAAGTTTTCCAAATTCAAGATTTTGTTGTTTTCGATCACATGTGTATATCGGAAACGGGACGAGTTATCGAAAATTTAAAACAAACTTGTACTGCCTAGGGATTAGGCGAGCTTATGTACCAAATCTGGAGTCTCTAGCTCTTATCTCTGAGATCGACGCGTTCATACATACGGACGGACAAACGGACAGACGGACGGACGGACAGACGGACATGGCTATCGACTCGGCTGTTGATGCTGATCAAGAATATATATACTTTATGAGATGCTTCCGCCTGTTACATACTTTTGCACAAAACCATTATATATTCTTTTTACCCATTTTCAATGGGTTCAGGGCATAAAAAAATGGGCCACAACAAAGGATACGAATTTAAAATCGAAATTGACATTTCTTTAGCTGTATCTGATCAATTACTTAATTAGTGTTATTCCCATATCTATGCCATGCAGGACGCATAAATTGACACAAAATAATGGAATAAATTCGTGCAAAATTCAATCGAAGCTGGGAATAGAAAAACTGCCTGACCATATCTGAAGCAGACAGAGCAATTACATTAAACGCTCCAGTCAAAGTAATTAAATGAGCGGCATACATCCTGTTTGCCCAGTGGACCCACTAGTATTTACATATACTTTTGCTGTTGTTTTGATATTGCTAATGCTATTGGAGTACGTGTTATTGTTGTTGTAACTCACCTAGCGACAAGTGACAGCGATACCGGAAGCACTTTCATTTTGCGTCCACCCACCAAGTAATCCAATGCTTCCGAATCGCGTCGCTCTTCGATTCCAGCTGAGCCGGGGCCATCTTTCTCGTTTGTGGGCACTTGGCCCTTTCGCTTTTTCTGCTTCTTCTCGATGAAGCCAAAATAGATGCCAATTACGGCACAGACCGCCAACATAGCAATGAAAACCAAATAATCAACAATTCCAAAATGTTGCAGGGTGCTACTTAAATCGTTCACGCTGAGCTTTTCCGACATGCTGGACAAGGATGGTGTTTCGAAGCTGGCGGTTGTTGCTGTTGTTGTTGTACTGCCCGAGGATGTCGCGCTCGTTGTTGTTGCTGCTGCTGCTTCTGCTTCTGTTGTTGTTGTTGTTGCTGTTGTACTGCTAATTATGGTTTGGACTGTCTGAACAATCGCATTGACCATTTTAGATGGCGCATTAACAGCCTCCACCATTGTTGTGGCCACCTCCTCGGTTGTCGTTGACATAATTCTGTAGACCGCAAGTTGCTTTTATGTGTATATTTTTATTGACTTCCAGCCGCGTTGCTTAAGCGCACTTTTTGCTTTAATGCGTTCAGCTTTGATTACTTTTGTATTAGTTAAGCCGCACAGCAACCGAACGCACATACGAACAAAGATAGATATATAGATAGCACTACAATGGCTTGAGAACTCTTCGATTTAGTTTTTACTACTAGCTAAATGACAACTAGTTGCAACTCTACCACAATCTCAACTTTTTGTTGTTTAGTATGCTGACCCTGTTGCAATAGTTGTGGCTAGTTTGTTGCAGAAATATTTGTGGAAAGTTTCAGTACTTTATTGCTATGTGGCTTTAAGTTTCTGCTTAAGATTTGCTGTTTATTACTTTTTACTTATTACTTTTGATAAAGCTTAAAGCTATTTATGTAACGTTAAATGGATCATATCATTTTATTTCACTAAGCAAATATAAGTTTATTGTTGTCCTTTTATTTTCTCACATTTAATGCCCTTGTACGCCACAAAAGCCAATCCTTTATTGAAAAGGACAACACCCCAGTTTATTAAACGATCAGACACAAGCTTTACAGACCAAGCGCAACGGAAAACTAAATTTAAAAACTCACACGAACTGAGCATCTTCTGTGGCCTTAAGATGAACAATGCTTATCAAAGACGATTTTATAATTCAAGTAAATCTCTTAAGTGCGCCTGTCTTTGTGCGAAGCTTCTTTATCAACAGATTTATATACTAAGAAAATAAATACACACCCCCACTTAATGTGTGGCAGATACTGATGTGTGCGAAAGTCTGTGTCTGCCATTAGATGCAATAGCAGTAGCAGAAGATAAGCGTTGCCAGTTTTACCGGATAAAGATAAAAGTGTAAGGCTAAAAATCCCATCACACTTGTTGCACGCAGACGTCAGTCAGCCAGGGTGTTATGTTGGCATTTCAGATAGAGTGCTTCAGGTGTTTTTATTATATACTACATATTTGTATACATTGTATAGTTAGCTTGCCCTGGCTGCTGCCAAGTGCCTAATGGTTAAGCATACACTGAACTGCACATGAAAAATCCATATTAAGCACATTTTGCTTAATATTTTATAATGGTATTGTATGCTAAGGCAAATTTTCTTACTGGTAGTGATGTAGTGAAATCAAATAAAAAATTTTGTTTTGTTCTGTCTACGTTTCATGTAATTTAAATTTGTTCATCAGTGTAAACTGGAGTTTTATTATCCTGAAGGTTTAATTTTAATTTGTTTGATAAGAGCTAGGCGCCAGAAATACTTATTGTTCAAGCACAATGTCAAAATGGATTAAGCACGCATGACGTATGCGTGATAATTTACCGAGCTTTTGGACTAAGAAGAGAAATATTAAAGCTGCACAGAATACAGTTCGACTAGAATAGTTTTTCCTAAAATATCATGCACAATTTCAAACATACTGTGTTGTAGTTATTTAGTTGAACAATTGTTGCCTCGTTATCGCGTGTCGCTGCACTCAAAGTGATTTTGATTGAGTTCAATCTAATGAACTAATGCACATTAATAGCCGCACAATAGCAGATTATGAATTGTGCGACAATTTATGTCAGGTATAAGCAAAAGGCATATGCATAACTAATTGGTTTTTAATTGGGGTTATAAAATGAAAAGTCAAACATTTTGTAATCAACTTTACAATATAGCTTAGCAAAAGCCACAAGCCACTGTGCTAGGATATAAACACATTCCAAAATTCAATTTAGGAATCCACAAAGTGCTTTCGTGGCGTATGCGTAATGCACTGAACTGATAAGGGTAAAAGGCATTGTTGCAAAATGTTAGGGAAATTTTGACACCAGCATTTCACGTGCTACAAGTTTCTTTGGAATTTTAATTAAAATATTTCCACACATGATTATCGTTGTTCAATTAAACAGAGCTAAAATATCTACAATTGTTGTGCTTAGTTTCACTTTAAAAAAAAAAAACTTAGTAGCAGGCTTTTCACGACTTAGAAATTTATTGGGAATGCCTATTCAAATATAATTCATTTCTGTTGCATATTGTAAACTTTGTATGTGTAGGCCATGTATTCCAAATTTTGTTGTTATCGATCACATGTGTATATAGGAAACGGGAAGAGTTATCGAAAATTTAAAACAAACTTGTACTGCCTAGGGATTAGGCGGCCATGTAGGCCATGTATTCCAAATTTAATTAAAATTCGTGTTTGAATTTAAACATTAATTTAGACCGCGCTGTTTTTATTTAAAGCTTATGACCCAAGCCTAGAGACTTTAAGCAGACAACCAAAATAAAATACAGTATTAAAAAACGGCACAAAGTAATAAAATTACAAGCGGTAAGCTGCTGAAAATTACGCCCAAAAGTTTTACAGCTTAGCATAAGCTTAATAATGAACACTGACAAGCATTGGACCCAAATAAACCAAAAATAAATTATTTGTGTGTAAATTTTTCTACGTTTTGCCTTTAGCATTCTAATTTGGCTGGAAATCGCACCTAGTTCTATCTTATGTCAAACGCCAAAAACAATTAATGGCTTTAACAAAAAGAGCGTCTAAAACTCTATTGACCCGCCCACACGAATTTATTTCTTTGCCTCTTTTTACCCAAGTTTCTTCATTTCCAAACTAGTTAGCTACTTTGTTTGTTGCTGTTTTTGTACTCTGATGCTAAAAATAGCTTATATAAGTTTTGCTCAGCTGTGAAAGTGGCATGCTAAAGAGAGTGAGTAAGCATTTCTGAATAAAAATTATTTAGAACAAAAATGAATGAATATTTGCATTCATTATGATTTTTTTAACATCTCTTAACTAATTAGTACAGGATATCTTCAAGTTTTGCACACTTAACTAAAACACTTTACCGGGGAATTTCTGTACTCTCTCTGCACCCTTAAGCCAATTTAACGCTTTCTTCTCTTTGCTGTGTTTTTTCCTTTGCCACGCCTCGTTGGCTGCTAGCTTCGCTTACTGTTGTAAAACTGCTATGTGCTCGAGTGCACTTTGATTTGCTCTAACTAGCAAGCTAGCAGGTTAAGTAAGGACACAGCCTGTAAGTTACTTTTCGTAAGGACGACATTGTTGTTGAGCACTCATACAATTTAGTTATTTCAAAGCGGGAGATTATTATCAAATAAATATAAAATTCAATTATTAATATAATTAATAATATCTCAAACGAAGCATTTAAGCTTACGTTGCATTATTCCCTAATTACAAGCTATTAGCTAAAGTAAATTAATCAAATCAAAAGCAGACAAAGCATACACTTCTTGGCAGTATTTTGGGAGAACGTGTCCTTCAACTTGTCGGCCAAGGCCAAAGTAAAATAACTGCCAGAATGTTTTAAGAATTTTATATGTCCGCGTGGACTTGATTTAAATTGAGCTGTTGCTTTTTACATGTACTTGAGTGCATGAGCATAAATTTAATTTGGGTCATTTACTTGCGACCAGAAGCCAAATAATTAAATATGCACAAGCGAAAAACTTTACCTTATGTTGGCATATTCGTCTATGGGTCATCATATTCATATTGAAAGTTTCTCAATGGAAAAAATATTTGGCAACCAAAAGCTTTGTAAATTAGCTTTACAAATTATTCTGTGTGTGTTTATGATTTGCGTGTCTGGAAAGTTTTAAGGGTTCCTCAAAGTATTGTACTAAATTGAAAGTTTTTTTAAAATTATTATACGGTATTGTGACAAATTGTTGAACAACCTGTTAATTAACGCTGATTGGGCTTTAAAAATATATACATTTAGGAGGAACAATATTAAATTGCATACTATTCTAAATCTCAATATGATAATCATATTGATATATTAACTATAGCTGTGCCTTATCAAAGCTTTCCATAAACCTTGACAGTGGTTAATAATAATAATAATAATAATAATGGTTCACAAATCAGGCACAAAAAGATTATTATCAATAAAGCAAACAAATTTTTTTAACTATAACTTATTTTGAACAATGACGTTCGTCTGTTGTGCTCTGCAAACTCTATCATTATAAATAAATAATAAATTTTATCACATAAATTAGAGAACAAAGTCAGTTATTTCTTTGCTGAAAAACAAAAGAGAGGTATTCTTGAAGACTTATATGAGCCTTTTGATTGTCGTATAGCTAAAAGAAGTCGATATTGGCTGGCAGTATATCTACAGCTGGGTGACTGTATGGGAACATTCGAGGTGACGAGTTTGTTAAATTACCGAATAACGATTGCGGTTTAACAAGCTTTCGGCTATTCGCATTCTAGCAA
>JAWNNV010000336.1:0-11966 GCA_035044485.1 Scaptomyza reducta
ATAGGTTCGGAAAGTTTTAACATATTTATAGGTTCGGAAAGTTTCGAAATGAATTTCGAAAAAAAAAACATTTGCAACTATGAATGCGGTTTAATTATTGAGATCGAGCCACGACTAAAACGCCTTTCCTTTTGAAAATCGGTTCAGTTTTGACAAAGTTATAGGTTCGGAAAGTTTTGACATATTTATAGGTTCGGAAAGTTTTAACATGAATTTCGAAAAAATAAAACATTTCCAACTATGAATTCGGTTTAATTATTGAGATCGAGCCACGACTAAAACGCCTTTCCTTTTGAAAATCGGTTCAGTTTTGACAAAGTTATAGGTTCGGAAAGTTTTGACACAGTTAAAGGTTCGGAAAAAATTGACAAAGTTATAGGTTCGGAAAGTTTTGACATGAATTTCGAAAAAAAAAACATTTCCAACTATGAATGCGGTTTAATTATTGAGATCGAGCCACGACTAAAACGCCTTTCCTTTTGAAAATCGGTTCAGTTTTGACAAAGTTATAGGTTCGGAAAGTTTTGACATAGTTAAAGGTTCGGAAAGTTTTGACAAAGTTATAGGTTCGGAAAGTTTTAACATGAATTTCGATAAAAAAAAAACATTTCCAACTATGAATTCGGTTTAATTATTGAGATCGAGCCACGACTAAAACGCCTTTCCTTTTGAAAATCGGTTCAGTTTTGACAAAGTTATAGGTTCTGAAAGTTTTGACATATTTATAGGTTCGGAAAGTTTTGACATGAATTTCGAAAAAAAAAACATTTCCAACTATGAATGCGGTTTAATTATTGAGATCGAGCCACGACTAAAACGCCTTTCCTTTTGAAAATCGGTTCAGTTTTGACAAAGTTATAGGTTCTGAAAGTTTTGACATATTTATAGGTTCGGAAAGTTTTAACATGAATTTCGAAAAAAAAAAACATTTCCAACTATGAATGCGGTTTAATTATTGAGATCGAGCCACGACTAAAACGCCTTTCCTTTTGAAAATCGGTTCAGTTTTGACAAAGTTATAGGTTCGGAAAGTTTTGACACAGTTAAAGGTTCGGAAAAAATTGACAAAGTTATAGGTTCGGAAAGTTTTGACATGAATTTCGAAAAAAAAAACATTTCCAACTATGAATGCGGTTTAATTATTGAGATCGAGCCACGACTAAAACGCCTTTCCTTTTGAAAATCGGTTCAGTTTTGACAAAGTTATAGGTTCGGAAAGTTTTGACACAGTTAAAGGTTCGGAAAAAATTGACAAAGTTATAGTTTCGGAAAGTTTTGACATGAATTTACAAAAAAAAAACATTTGCAACTATGAATGCGGTTTAATTATTGAGATCGAGCCACGACTAAAACGCCTTTCCTTTTGAAAATCGGTTCAGTTTTGACAAAGTTATAGGTTCGGAAAGTTTTGACACAGTTAAAGGTTCGGAAAAAATTGACAAAGTTATAGGTTCGGAAAGTTTTAACATGAATTTCGAAAAAAAAATAACATTTCCAACTATGAATGCGGTTTAATTATTGAGATCGAGCCACGACTAAAACGCCTTTCCTTTTGAAAATCGGTTCAGTTTTGACAAAGTTATAGGTTCTGAAAGTTTTGACACAGTTAAAGGTTCGGAAAAAATTTACAAAGTTATAGGTTCGGAAAGTTTTAACATGAATTTCGAAAAAAAAAAACATTTCCAACTATGAATGCGGTTTAATTATTGAGATCGAGCCACGACTAAAACGCCTTTCCTTTTGAAAATCGGTTCAGTTTTGACAAAGTTATAGGTTCTGAAAGTTTTGACATATTTATAGGTTCGGAAAGTTTTGACATGAATTTCGAAAAAAAAAACATTTCCAACTATGAATGCGGTTTAATTATTGAGATCGAGCCACGACTAAAACGCCTTTCCTTTTGAAAATCGGTTCAGTTTTGACAAAGTTATAGGTTCTGAAAGTTTTGACATATTTATAGGTTCGGAAAGTTTTGACATGAATTTCGAAAAAAAAAACATTTGCAACTATGAATGCGGTTTAATTATTGAGATCGAGCCACGACTAAAACGCCTTTCCTTTTGAAAATCGGTTCAGTTTTGACAAAGTTATAGGTTCGGAAAGTTTTGACATATTTATAGGTTCGGAAAGTTTTAACATGAATTTCAAAAAAAAAAACATTTGCAACTATGAATGCGGTTTAATTATTGAGATCGAGCCACGACTAAAACGCCTTTCCTTTTGAAAATCGGTTCAGTTTTGACAAAGTTATAGGTTCGGAAAGTTTTGACATATTTATAGGTTCGGAAAGTTTTGAAATGAATTTCGAAAAAAAAAACATTTCCAACTATGAATGCGGTTTAATTATTGAGATCGAGCCACGACTAAAACGCCTTTCCTTTTGAAAATCGGTTCAGTTTTGACAAAGTTATAGGTTCGGAAAGTTTTGACATATATATTATAGGTTCGGAAAGTTTTAACATGAATTTCGAAAAAATAAAACATTTCCAACTATGAATTCGGTTTAATTATTGAGATCGAGCCACGACTAAAACGCCTTTCCTTTTGAAAATCGGTTCAGTTTTGACAAAGTTATAGGTTCGGAAAGTTTTGACATATTTATAGGTTCGGAAAGTTTTGACATGAATTTCGAAAAAAAAAACATTTCCAACTATGAATGCGGTTTAATTATTGAGATCGAGCCACGACTAAAACGCCTTTCCTTTTGAAAATCGGTTCAGTTTTGACAAAGTTATAGGTTCTGAAAGTTTTGACATATTTATAGGTTCGGAAAGTTTTGACATGAATTTCGAAAAAAAAAACATTTCCAACTATGAATGCGGTTTAATGATTGAAATCGAGCCACGACTAAAACGCCTTTCCTTTTGAAAATCGGTTCAGTTTTGACAAAGTTATAGGTTCTGAAAGTTTTGACATATTTATAGGTTCGGAAAGTTTTGACATGAATTTCGAAAAAAAAAACATTTGCAACTATGAATGCGGTTTAATTATTGAGATCGAGCCACGACTAAAACGCCTTTCCTTTTGAAAATCGGTTCAGTTTTGACAAAGTTATAGGTTCGGAAAGTTTTGACATATTTATAGGTTCGGAAAGTTTTAACATGAATTTAAAAAAAAAAAACATTTGCAACTATGAATGCGGTTTAATTATTGAGATCGAGCAACGACTAAAACGCCTTTCCTTTTGAAAATCGGTTCAGTTTTGACAAAGTTATAGGTTCGGAAAGTTTTAACATATTTATAGGTTCGGAAAGTTTCGAAATGAATTTCGAAAAAAAAAACATTTGCAACTATGAATGCGGTTTAATTATTGAGATCGAGCCACGGCTAAAACGCCTTTCCTTTTGAAAATCGGTTCAGTTTTGACAAAGTTATAGGTTCGGAAAGTTTTGACATATTTATAGGTTCGGAAAGTTTAACATGAATTTCGAAAAAATAAAACATTTCCAACTATGAATTCGGTTTAATTATTGAGATCGAGCCACGACTAAAATGCCTTTCCTTTTGAAAATCGGTTCAGTTTTGACAAAGTTATAGGTTCGGAAAGTTTTAACATATTTATAGGTTCGGAAAGTTTCGAAATGAATTTCGAAAAAAAAAACATTTGCAACTATGAATGCGGTTTAATTATTGAGATCGAGCCACGACTAAAACGCCTTTCCTTTTGAAAATCGGTTCAGTTTTGACAAAGTTATAGGTTCGGAAAGTTTTGACAAAGTTATAGGTTCGGAAAGTTTTAACATGAATTTCGATAAAAAAAAAAACATTTCCAACTATGAATTCGGTTTAATTATTGAGATCGAGCCACGACTAAAACGCCTTTCCTTTTGAAAATCGGTTCAGTTTTGACAAAGTTATAGGTTCTGAAAGTTTTGACATATTTATAGGTTCGGAAAGTTTTGACATGAATTTCGAAAAAAAAAACATTTCCAACTATGAATGCGGTTTAATTATTGAAATCGAGCCAAGACTAAAACGCCTTTCCTTTTGAAAATCAGTTCAGTTTTGACAAAGTTATAGGTTCTGAAAGTTTTGACATATTTATAGGTTCGGAAAGTTTTGACATGAATTTGGAAAAAAAAAAACATTTCCAACTATGAATGCGGTTTAATTATTGAGATCGAGCCACGACTAAAACGCCTTTCCTTTTGAAAATCGGTTCAGTTTTGACAAAGTTATAGGTTCGGAAAGTTTTGACATATTTATAGGTTCGGAAAGTTTTAACATGAATTTCAAAAAAAAAAACATTTGCAACTATGAATGCGGTTTAATTATTGAGATCGAGCCACGACTAAAACGCCTTTCCTTTTGAAAATCGGTTCAGTTTTGACAAAGTTATAGGTTCGGAAAGTTTTGACATAGTTATAGGTTCGGAAATTTTGACAAAGTTATAGGTTCGGAAAGTTTTAACATGAATTTCGAAAAAATAAAACATTTCCAACTATGAATTCGGTTTAATTATTGAGATCGAGCCACGACTAAGACGCCTTTCCTTTTGAAAATCGGTTCAGTTTTGACAAAATTATAGGTTCGGAAAGTTTTGACACAGTTAAAGGTTCGGAAAAAATTGACAAAGTTATAGTTTCGGAAAGTTTTGATATGAATTTCAAAAAAAAAACATTTGCAACTATGAATGCGGTTTAATTATTGAGATCGAGCCACGACTAAAACGCCTTTCCTTTTGAAAATCGGTTCAGTTTTGATAAAGTTATAGGTTCGGAAAGTTTTGACACAGTTAAAGATTCGGAAAAAATTGACAAAGTTATAGGTTCGGAAAGTTTTGACATGAATTTCGAAAAAAAAAACATTTCCAACTATGAATGCAGTTTAATTATTGAGATCGAGCCACGACTAAAACGCCTTTCCTTTTGAAAATCGGTTCAGTTTTGACAAAGTTATAGGTTCGGAAAGTTTTGACATAGTTATAGGTTTGGAAAGTTTTGACAAAGTTATAGGTTCGGAAAGTTTTAACATGAATTTCGAAAAAAAATAACATTTCCAACTATGAATTCGGTTTAATTATTGAGATCGAGCCACGACTAAAACGCCTTTCCTTTTGAAAATCGGTTCAGTTTTGACAAAGTTATAGGTTTTGAAAGTCTTGACATATTTATAGGTTCAGAAAGTTTTGACATGAATTTCGAAAATAAAAAAACATTTGCAACTATGAATGCGGTTTAATTATTGAGATCGAGCCACGACTAAAACGCCTTTCCTTTTGAAAATCGGTTCAGTTTTGTCAAAGTTATAGGTTCGGAAAGTTTTGACACAGTTAAATGTTCGGAAAAAATTTACAAAGTTATAGGTTCGATAAGTTTTGACATGAATTTCGAAAAAAAAAAACATTTCCAACTATGAATGCGGTTTAATTATTGAGATCGAGCCACGACTAAAACGCCTTTCCTTTTGAAAAACGGTTCAGTTTTGACAAAGTTATAGGTTCTGAAAGTTTTGACATATTTATAGGTTCGGAAAGTTTTAACATGAATTTCGAAAAAAAAAACATTTCCAACTATGAATGCGGTTTAATTATTGAAATCGAGCCACGACTAAAACGCCTTTCCTTTTGAAAATCGGTTCAGTTTTGACAAAGTTATAGGTTCTGAAAGTTGTGACATATTTATAGGTTCGGAAAGTTTTGACATGAATTTCGAAAAAAAAAACATTTGCAACTATGAATGCGGTTTAATTATTGAGATCGAGCCACGACTAAAACGCCTTTCCTTTTGAAAATCGGTTCAGTTTTGACAAAGTTATAGGTTCGGAAAGTTTTGACATATTTATAGGTTCGGAAAGTCTTAACATGAATTTAAAAAAAAAAAACATTTGCAACTATGAATGCGGTTTAATTATTGAGATCGAGCCACGACTAAAACGCCTTTCCTTTTGAAAATCTGTTCAGTTTGGACAAAGTTATAGGTTCGGAAAGTTTTAACATATTTATAGGTTCGGAAAGTTTCGAAATGAATTTCGAAAAAAAAAACATTTGCAACTATGAATGCGGTTTAATTATTGAGATCGAGCCACGACTAAAGCGCCTTTCCTTTTGAAAATCGGTTCAGTTTTGAAAAAGTTATAGGTTCGGAAAGTTTTGACATATTTATAGGTTCGGAAAGTTTTAACATGATTTTCAAAAAAAAAAACATTTGCAACTATGAATGCGGTTTAATTATTGAGATCGAGCCACGACTAAAACGCCTTTCCTTTTGAAAATCGGTTCAGTTTTGACAAAGTTATAGGTTCGGAAAGTTTTGACATAGTTATAGGTTCGGAAATTTTGACAAAGTTATAGGTTCGGAAAGTTTTAACATGAATTTCGAAAAAATAAAACATTTCCAACTATGAATTCGGTTTAATTATTGAGATCGAGCCACGACTAAAACGCCTTTCCTTTTGAAAATCGGTTCAGTTTTGACAAAGTTATAGGTTCGGAAAGTTTTGACACAGTTAAAGGTTCGGAAAAAATTGACAAAGTTATAGTTTCGGAAAGTTTTGATATGAATTTCAAAAAAAAAACATTTGCAACTATGAATGCGGTTTAATTATTGAGATCGAGCCACGACTAAAACGCCTTTCCTTTTGAAAATCGGTTCAGTTTTGACAAAGTTATAGGTTCGGAAAGTTTTGACATAGTTATAGGTTTGGAAAGTTTTGACAAAGTTATAGGTTCGGAAAGCTTTAACATGAATTTCGAAAAAAAAAAACATTTCCAACTATGAATGCGGTTTAATTATTGAGATCGAGCCACGACTAAAACGCCTTTCCTTTTGAAAATCGGTTCAGTTTTGACAAAGTTATAGGTTCTGAAAGTTTTGACATATTTATAGGTTCGGAAAGTTTTGACATGAATTTCGAAAAAAAAAACATTTGCAACTATGAATGCGGTTTAATTATTGAGATCGAGCCACGACTAAAACGCCTTTCCTTTTGAAAATCGGTTCAGTTTTGACAAAGTTATAGGTTCGGAAAGTTTTGACATATTTATAGGTTCGGAAAGTCTTAACATGAATTTAAAAAAAAAAAACATTTGCAACTATGAATGCGGTTTAATTATTGAGATCGAGCCACGACTAAAACGCCTTTCCTTTTGAAAATCGGTTCAGTTTGGACAAAGTTATAGGTTCGGAAAGTTTTAACATATTTATAGGTTCGGAAAGTTTCGAAATGAATTTCGAAAAAAAAAACATTTGCAACTATGAATGCGGTTTAATTATTGAGATCGAGCCACGACTAAAACGCCTTTCCTTTTGAAAATCGGTTCAGTTTTGACAAAGTTATAGGTTCTGAAAGTTTTGACATATTTATAGGTTCGGAAAGTTTTGACATGAATTTCGAAAAAAAAACATTCTCAACTATGAATGCGGTTTAATTACTGAGATCGAGCCACGATTAAAACGCCTTTCCTTTTGAAAATCGGTTCAGTTTTGACAAAGTTATAGGTTCTAAAAGTTTTGACATATTTATAGGTTCGGAAAGTTTTGACATGAATTTCGAAAAAAAAAACATTTCCAACTATGAATGCGGTTTAATTATTGAAATCGAGCCACGACTAAAACGCCTTTCCTTTTGAAAATCGGTTCAGTTTTGACAAAGTTATAGGTTCGGAAAGTTTTGACATATTTATAGGTTCGGAAAGTTTTGAAATGAATTTCGAAAAAAAAAACATTTGCAACTATGAATGCGGTTTAATTATTGAGATCGACCCACGACTAAAACGCCTTTCCTTTTGAAAATCGGTTCAGTTTTGACAAAGTTATAGGTTCGGAAAGTTTTGACATATTTATAGGTTCGGAAAGTTTTAACATGAATTTCAAAAAAAAAATTAATTCCAACTATGAATGCGGTTTAATTATTGAGATCGAGCCACGACTAAAACGCCTTTCCTTTTGAAAATCGGTTCAGTTTTGACAAAGTTATAGGTTCGGAAAGTTTTGACACAGTTAAAGATTCGGAAAAAATTGACAAAGTTATAGGTTCGGAAAGTTTTAACATGAATTTCGAAAAATTAAAACATTTCCAACTATGAATTCGGTTTAATTATTGAGATCGAGCCACGACTAAAACGCCTTTCCTTTTGAAAATCGGTTCAGTTTTGACAAAGTTATAGGTTCTGAAAGTTTTGACACAGTTAAAGGTTCGGAAAAAATTGACAAAGTTATAGGTTCGGAAAGTTTTGACATGAATTTCGAAAAAAAATCATTTCCAACTATGAATGCGGTTTAATTATTGAGATCGAGCCACGACTAAAACGCCTTTCCTTTTGAAAATCGGTTCAGTTTTGACAAAGTTATAGGTTCGGAAAGTTTTGACATAGTTATAGGTTCGGAAAGTTTTGACATGAATTTCGAAAAAAAAAACATTTGCAACTATGAATGCGGTTTAATTATTGAGATCGAGCCACGACTAAAACGCCTTTCCTTTTGAAAATCGGTTCAGTTTTGACAAAGTTATAGGTTCGGAAAGTTTTGACACAGTTAAATGTTCGGAAAAAATTGACAAAGTTATAGGTTCGGAAAGTTTTGACATGAATTTCGAAAAAAAAAAACATTTCCAACTATGAATGCGGTTTAATTATTGAGATCGAGCCACGACTAAAACGCCTTTCCTTTTGAAAATCGGTTCAGTTTTGACAAAGTTATAGGTTCGGAAAGTTTTGAACAGTTAAGGTTGGAAATTTACAAAGTTATAGGTTCGGAAAGTTTTGACATGAATTTCGAAAAAAAAAACATTTCCAACTATGAATGCGGTTTAATTATTGAGATCGAGCCACGACTAAAACGCCTTTCCTTTTGAAAATCGGTTCAGTTTTGACAAAGTTATAGGTTCGGAAAGTTTTGACACAGTTAAAGTTCGGAAAAAATTGACAAAGTTATAGGTTCGGAAAGTTTTGACATGAATTTCGAAAAAAAAAACATTTCCAACTATGAATGCGGTTTAATTATTGAGATCGAGCCACGACTAAAACGCCTTTCCTTTTGAAAATCGGTTCAGTTTTGACAAAGTTATAGGTTCTGAAAGTTTTGACATATTTATAGGTTCGGAAAGTTTTGACATGAATTTCGAAAAAAAAAACATTTCCAACTATGAATGCGGTTTAATTATTGAGATCGAGCCACGACTAAAACGCCTTTCCTTTTGAAAATCGGTTCAGTTTTGACAAAGTTATAGGTTCGGAAAGTTTTGACATATTTATAGGTTCG
Organism: Scaptomyza reducta; assembly: GCA_035044485.1. Classification (NCBI taxonomy): domain Eukaryota; kingdom Metazoa; phylum Arthropoda; class Insecta; order Diptera; family Drosophilidae; genus Scaptomyza; species Scaptomyza reducta. Next base: position 9,201 of record JAWNNV010000336.1, read on the forward strand.
GAAAGTTTTGACATGAATTTCGAAAAAAAAAAACATTTGCAACTATGAATGCGGTTTAATTATTGAGATCGAGCCACGACTAAAACGCCTTTCCTTTTGAAAATCGGTTCAGTTTTGACAAAGTTATAGGTTCGGAAAGTTTTGAACATATTTATAGGTTCGGAAAGTTTTAACATGAATTTCGAAAAAAAAAACATTTCCAACTATGAATGCGGTTTAATTATTGAGATCGAGCCACGACTAAAACGCCTTTCCTTTTGAAAATCGGTTCAGTTTTGACAAAGTTATAGGTTCGGAAAGTTTTGACAAGTTAGTTGAAAATTGACAAAGTTATAGGTTCGGAAAGTTTTAACATGAATTTCGAAAAAAAAAACATTTCCAACTATGAATGCGGTTTAATTATTGAGATCGAGCCACGACTAAAACGCCTTTCCTTTTGAAAATCGGTTCAGTTTTGACAAAGTTATAGGTTCGGAAAGTTTTGACACAGTTAAAGTTCGGAAAAAATTACAAAGTTATAGGTTCGGAAAGTTTCGAAATGAATTTCGAAAAAAAAAACATTTGCAACTATGAATGCGGTTTAATTATTGAGATCGAGCCACGACTAAAACGCCTTTCCTTTTGAAAATCGGTTCAGTTTTGACAAAGTTATAGGTTCGGAAAGTTTTGACAAAGTTATAGGTTCGGAAAGTTTTGACATGAATTTCGAAAAAAAAAACATTTCCAACTATGAATGCGGTTTAATTATTGAGATCGAGCCACGACTAAAACGCCTTTCCTTTTGAAAATCGGTTCAGTTTTGACAAAGTTATAGGTTCGGAAAGTTTTGACACAGTTAAAGGTTCGGAAAAAATTGACAAAGTTATAGGTTCGGAAAGTTTTGACATGAATTTCGAAAAAAAAAACATTTCCAACTATGAATGCGGTTTAATTATTGAGATCGAGCCACGACTAAAACGCCTTTCCTTTTGAAAATCGGTTCAGTTTTGACAAAGTTATAGGTTCGGAAAGTTTTGACACAGTTAAAGATTCGGAAAAAATTGACAAAGTTATAGGTTCGGAAAGTTTTGACATGAATTTCGAAAAAAAAAAAACATTTCCAACTATGAATGCGGTTTAATTATTGAGATCGAGCCACGACTAAAACGCCTTTCCTTTTGAAAATCGGTTCAGTTTTGACAAAGTTATAGGTTCGGAAAGTTTTGACATAGTTATAGGTTCGGAAATTTTGACAAAGTTATAGGTTCGGAAAGTTTTAACATGAATTTCGAAAAAAAAAACATTTCCAACTATGAATGCGGTTTAATTATTGAGATCGAGCCACGACTAAAACGCCTTTCCTTTTGAAAATCGGTTCAGTTTTGACAAAGTTATAGGTTCGGAAAGTTTTGACACAGTTAAAGGTTCGGAAAAAATTGACAAAGTTATAGTTTCGGAAAGTTTTGACATGAATTTCGAAAAAATAAAACATTTCCAACTATGAATGCGGTTTAATTATTGAGATCGAGCCACGACTAAAACGCCTTTCCTTTTGAAAATCGGTTCAGTTTTGACAAAGTTATAGGTTCGGAAAGTTTTGACACAGTTAAAGGTTCGGAAAAAATTGACAAAGTTATAGGTTCGGAAAGTTTTGACATGAATTTCGAAAAAAAAAACATTTCCAACTATGAATGCGGTTTAATTATTGAGATCGAGCCACGACTAAAACGCCTTTCCTTTTGAAAATCGGTTCAGTTTTGACAAAGTTATAGGTTCGGAAAGTTTTGACATAGTTATAGGTTTGGAAAGTTTTGACAAAGTTATAGGTTCGGAAAGTTTTAACATGAATTTCGAAAAAAAAAATAACATTTCCAACTATGAATTCGGTTTAATTATTGAGATCGAGCCACGACTAAAACGCCTTTCCTTTTGAAAATCGGTTCAGTTTTGACAAAGTTATAGGTTCTGAAAGTCTTGACATATTTATAGGTTCAGAAAGTTTTGACATGAATTTCGAAAATAAAAAAACATTTGCAACTATGAATGCGGTTTAATTATTGAGATCGAGCCACGACTAAAACGCCTTTCCTTTTGAAAATCGGTTCAGTTTTGTCAAAGTTATAGGTTCGGAAAGTTTTGACACAGTTAAATGTTCGGAAAAAATTTACAAAGTTATAGGTTCGGAAAGTTTTGACATGAATTTCGAAAAAAAAAAACATTTCCAACTATGAATGCGGTTTAATTATTGAGATCGAGCCACGACTAAAACGCCTTTCCTTTTGAAAATCGGTTCAGTTTTGACAAAGTTATAGGTTCTGAAAGTTTTGACATATTTATAGGTTCGGAAAGTTTTGACATGAATTTCGAAAAAAAAAACATTTCCAACTATGAATGCGGTTTAATGATTGAAATCGAGCCACGACTAAAACGCCTTTCCTTTTGAAAATCGGTTCAGTTTTGACAAAGTTATAGGTTCTGAAAGTTTTGACATATTTATAGGTTCGGAAAGTTTTGACATGAATTTCGAAAAAAAAAACATTTGCAACTATGAATGCGGTTTAATTATTGAGATCGAGCCACGACTAAAACGCCTTTCCTTTTGAAAATCGGTTCAGTTTTGACAAAGTTATAGGTTCGGAAAGTTTTGACATATTTATAGGTTCGGAAAGTTTTGACATGAATTTCAAAAAAAAAAACATTTGCAACTATGAATGCGGTTTAATTATTGAGATCGAGCCACGACTAAAACGCCTTTCCTTTTGAAAATCGGTTCAGTTTTGACAAAGT
>JAWNNV010000337.1:0-35561 GCA_035044485.1 Scaptomyza reducta
TAAAGCTGCATGTATGTGTCCCTGAAATTAACAAACGAAACGAAATAATATACTTGAAAATGCAAAAGTCAACTCAACAAACAAATAAATAGCTATACAAAACAAACACCAAACAATTATTAAATGACCACTATAAACTAATAACATCAACAAACTACAACAAATAACCACAAACAATAGTACAAATTAAAGTTTAACCAAAGTACAAATAAAATTCAACCTACGAGAACCTAAAGCCACGCAAACACATATGCTGGATATACTTGAATTAAAATATTAAATTAATAAAACACAAATATAAAACTGCATGCACCAGAACTTACCTACGGGAAAATTAAGCTACAATAAACTAAAAACACACAATCACTTATTGGCCATACTGCCTCTGAAATAAACTAATTAAACAACTTGAAAACGAAAAAGTTAATATAACAAACAAATTAACAGATATACAAAGCAAACACTAAGAAATTATTTAAATGACCACTACAAACTAGCAAACAACAACAAACTAAACAAATAACATATCACAAATAACATATACAAATAACCACAAACTACAAAAAGCAATACAAATTAAAGCTTAACCAAAGTAAAATAAAAGTCTAACCTAAGAAAACCTAAAACCACGGAATCACAATAGATGGCTTTACTATGGCAATCCACGCACACTTGTAATCAACCTCCTCTACTTCCCTGCAAGAAGGATGATGGTCGCCGCAATTATAGGACTACAGCCGGCGATACAGCCTTAGAAAATCCAACGGGGTAACCTGGAAAATATAAATTAACATTAATTCAGCTTAAACACAAAGACACAGTTAAAACTTATCTAAATCAAATCTATCCTGGGCCTGCTGCCTGCTGCTACTTCAAATGCTCCAAGTGCTCCGACTTGAAACAGGCAAAAAGGTGGTCATCTCTGATATTAATGCAGCAACTGTACAAACTGACGTAACCAAACGCATGCCCTTCTCGCAGTAGCAAATCCTGATAAAGCAAACACGAATAATAAAACTGTTAAATTAAATTGCATATATAAAACTGCATGCACACAAACCTGCTTACGGGAAAAATTAACCAAACATAAAAACAAGAAATACACTTACCATACGCCTACTGAGAGAGATTCGCTGCCTGGGATCCATAAACGCCCTCCTGGAACAAACAAACAAATAAATTAAAATAAAATAAAATAAACCAATAAAGAAAACAATAATAATAATAATATACTTACCACACGCCTACTGAGAGAGATTCGCTGCTGGGGATCCACTAAACGCCATCCTGAAAATAAATAAACAAATAAAATAAATAAAATAAAATAAACCATTAAAGCAAGCACGAATAATAAAACTATTAAATTAAATTGCATATATAAAACTGCATGCACACAAACCTGCTTACGGGAAAAATTAACCAAACATAAAAACAAGAAATACACTTACCATACGCCTACTGAGAGGGACTCGCTGCCTGGGATCCATAAACGCCCTCCTGGAACAAACAAACAAATAAATTAAATAAAATAAAATAAACCAATAAAGAAAACAATAATAATAATATACTTACCACACGCCTACTGAGAGAGATTCGCTCCTGGGGATCCACTAAACGCCATCCTGAAAATAAATAAACAAATAAAATAAATAAAATAAAATAAACCATTAAAGAAAACAATAATAACAACTTACCAACAAAGCATCATTACAAAAGCTGGTCTGCAAGCCACATGGACCCTGGTCACGATATCGATAACAAAGCACCAAACCAATATAAAACTGCATCCACACAAAACAGCCTAGGGGAAAATTAACTAAACATTATAACAAGAAACACACTTACCTTATAAGACAACTGAGAGAGATTCTCCGCCGGGGATCCACTAATCGTCCTCCTGAAAATAAAAATACAAACTAAATTAAACAAACCAAACAACTGCTCTGAACGCCATGCGACCCTGGAATCGAAAATAGATAACCAGGGCCCCACAACCCACTGCACCTCCGACAATATAAGCAGCTACAAGACAAGAAACAAACAAGCAAACAAATATTATTAACAAACAAACAAGCAAACAACTACAAAAAAGTCACTTATCCTACGCCTGACCCCTACACCGACGAGAGATGGTCAGGATCCGGAACCCAACAAAACAAATATATTAATAAGCAAATAAAAAGTTAGATCATTAGAATTAAAATTAGAATAAGTTAGTAACTAAAATTAAAATTAAATTAATGATGAATGAGCATAACTAATGACTCAGTTAATGAAACCAACAACCTGAAATTACAAAATAAAAAGTTAATGAAAACAAACGTTAGAAAATGTTAGTATTAAGATATTAGTTATTAAGATTAAAATTAATTAAATTTAGTCTTATCACTATTAACCTAAGCATAGAAATTAAAAGAAAATGCGGTGTAAATTAATTCAAGAAAGATGTTATATTTAAGATATCATTTGAATAAAATTGTTCACTCCCCCCCTAACTCAACCAACAGCCTGCTGGTTCAGGCCTAGGTAATGCAGAGAGGGTGAGAGTGAACTCATTGTGCGTATCACTCTAGATGCGTAAAGATCAAAATACAGATATAACACAATGACACAGCTAAAACTTATCTATATAAAAACTATCATGGGCCTGCTGCTACTCCAAATGTTACAAGTGCCCCGACTTGAAGCAGGAAACAAGCTGGACTCCTCCGATCCTACTGCAGCAACAGTTCAAACTGCCGAAACTAAACGCATGCCCTTCTAGCTGAAGCTAGCCTGTTAAAGAAATTTTAAATATAAATATAAAATATTAAATTATTAAAACACAAATAAAACTGCATGCACAATAACTTACCAGCGGCAAAATAAAGCTGCATGTATGTGTCCCTGAAATTAACAAACGAAACGAAATAATATACTTGAAAATGCAAAAGTCAACTCAACAAACAAATAAATAGCTATACAAAACAAACACCAAACAATTATTAAATGACCACTATAAACTAATAACATCAACAAACTACAACAAATAACCACAAACAATAGTACAAATTAAAGTTTAACCAAAGTACAAATAAAATTCAACCTACGAGAACCTAAAGCCACGCAAACACATATGCTGGATATACTTGAATTAAAATATTAAATTAATAAAACACAAATATAAAACTGCATGCACCAGAACTTACCTATGGGAAAATTAAGCTACAATAAACTAAAAACACACAATCACTTATTGGCCATACTGCCTCTGAAATAAACTAATTAAACAACTTGAAAACGAAAAAGTTAATATAACAAACAAATTAACAGATATACAAAGCAAACACTAAGAAATTATTTAAATGACCACTACAAACTAGCAAACAACAACAAAATAAACAAATAACATATCACAAATAACATATACAAATAAATAAAACTACATGCACAATAACTTACCAGCGGCAAAATAAAGCTGCATGTATGTGTCCCTGAAATTAACAAACGAAACGAAATAATATACTTGAAAATGCAAAAGTCAACTCAACAAACAAATAAATAGCTATACAAAACAAACACCAAACAATTATTAAATGACCACTATAAACTAATAACATCAACAAACTACAACAAATAACCACAAACAATAGTACAAATTAAAGTTTAACCAAAGTACAAATAAAATTCAACCTACGAGAACCTAAAGCCACGCAAACACATATGCTGGATATACTTGAATTAAAATATTAAATTAATAAAACACAAATATAAAACTGCATGCACCAGAACTTACCTACGGGAAAATTAAGCTACAATAAACTAAAAACACACAATCACTTATTGGCCATACTGCCTCTGAAATAAACTAATTAAACAACTTGAAAACGAAAAAGTTAATATAACAAACAAATTAACAGATATACAAAGCAAACACTAAGAAATTATTTAAATGACCACTACAAACTAGCAAACAACAACAAACTAAACAAATAACATATCACAAATAACATATACAAATAACCACAAACTACAAAAAGCAATACAAATTAAAGCTTAACCAAAGTAAAATAAAAGTCTAACCTAAGAAAACCTAAAACCACGGAATCACAATAGATGGCTTTACTATGGCAATCCACGCACACTTGTAATCAACCTCCTCTACTTCCCTGCAAGACGGATGATGGTCGCCGCAATTATAGGACTACAGCCGGCGATACAGCCTTAGAAAATCCAACGGGGTAACCTGGAAAATATAAATTAACATTAATTCAGCTTAAACACAAAGACACAGTTAAAACTTATCTAAATCAAATCTATCCTGGGCCTGCTGCCTGCTGCTACTTCAAATGCTCCAAGTGCTCCGACTTGAAACAGGCAAAAAGGTGGTCATCTCTGATATTAATGCAGCAACTGTACAAACTGACGTAACCAAACGCATGCCCTTCTCGCAGTAGCAAATCCTGATAAAGCAAACACGAATAATAAAACTGTTAAATTAAATTGCATATATAAAACTGCATGCACACAAACCTGCTTACGGGAAAAATTAACCAAACATAAAAACAAGAAATACACTTACCATACGCCTACTGAGAGAGATTCGCTGCCTGGGATCCATAAACGCCCTCCTGGAACAAACAAACAAATAAATTAAAATAAAATAAAATAAACCAATAAAGAAAACAATAATAATAATAATATACTTACCACACGCCTACTGAGAGAGATTCGCTGCTGGGGATCCACTAAACGCCATCCTGAAAATAAATAAACAAATAAAATAAATAAAATAAAATAAACCATTAAAGCAAGCACGAATAATAAAACTATTAAATTAAATTGCATATATAAAACTGCATGCACACAAACCTGCTTACGGGAAAAATTAACCAAACATAAAAACAAGAAATACACTTACCATACGCCTACTGAGAGGGACTCGCTGCCTGGGATCCATAAACGCCCTCCTGGAACAAACAAACAAATAAATTAAATAAAATAAAATAAACCAATAAAGAAAACAATAATAATAATATACTTACCACACGCCTACTGAGAGAGATTCGCTCCTGGGGATCCACTAAACGCCATCCTGAAAATAAATAAACAAATAAAATAAATAAAATAAAATAAACCATTAAAGAAAACAATAATAACAACTTACCAACAAAGCATCATTACAAAGCTGGTCTGCAAGCCACATGGACCCTGGTCACGATATCGATAACAAAGCACCAAACCAATATAAAACTGCATCCACACAAAACAGCCTAGGGGAAAATTAACTAAACATTATAACAAGAAACACACTTACCTTATAAGACAACTGAGAGAGATTCTCCGCCGGGGATCCACTAATCGTCCTCCTGAAAATAAAAATACAAACTAAATTAAACAAACCAAACAACTGCTCTGAACGCCATGCGACCCTGGAATCGAAAATAGATAACCAGGGCCCCACAACCCACTGCACCTCCGACAATATAAGCAGCTACAAGACAAGAAACAAACAAGCAAACAAATATTATTAACAAACAAACAAGCAAACAACTACAAAAAAGTCACTTATCCTACGCCTGACCCCTACACCGACGAGAGATGGTCAGGATCCGGAACCCAACAAAACAAATATATTAATAAGCAAATAAAAAGTTAGATCATTAGAATTAAAATTAGAATAAGTTAGTAACTAAAATTAAAATTAAATTAATGATGAATGAGCATAACTAATGACTCAGTTAATGAAACCAACAACCTGAAATTACAAAATAAAAAGTTAATGAAAACAAACGTTAGAAAATGTTAGTATTAAGATATTAGTTATTAAGATTAAAATTAATTAAATTTAGTCTTATCACTATTAACCTAAGCATAGAAATTAAAAGAAAATGCGGTGTAAATTAATTCAAGAAAGATGTTATATTTAAGATATCATTTGAATAAAATTGTTCACTCCCCCCCTAACTCAACCAACAGCCTGCTGGTTCAGGCCTAGGTAATGCAGAGAGGGTGAGAGTGAACTCATTGTGCGTATCACTCTAGATGCGTAAAGATCAAATAAGGTAATACACTGCCTGTAACAAATCCTTCCTGCAAGTAGGATGGAAATCACCTCTATATATAAATTACTAAGTTTTTAAATACACAAATATGAAACTGCATGCACAATAACTAACTTACTTACGAGAAATCAAGCTGCACGCCAGTACCTCGGTAATAAACGAATCAAACGAATTAAGCTACCCGAAAACGCAAAGTTAATTCAACAAACATATAAATAGACATACAAAGCAAAATATAGAACTATTAAGCGAACACTACAAAATAACAAACAACAACAAACTAAAACAAAAACGCATCTCAAATAACTATAAACTACAAATAACAACACAAATTAAAGTCTAACCAAATCTGCAGACGGTCGCCTCAATACAGGATTACTATGATGTTCCATACTCAGAAAATCCAATGGGGAACCTGAAAATAAAATGAAATAAAATTAATTCAGATAAAACTCAAAAACACAGCTAAAACTCATCTAAATTAAAAACAATCCAGGCTCGCTGCTACTCCAATTGGTATAAACCGCCAAAACTAAAAGCATGCCCTCCGCGCAGAAGTTTGCCTGTTAAAGAAAGTTAGAAATATAAATAAAATATAAATATAAAATATAAAATATTAAATTACTAAATCACAAAATAAAATAGCATGCACAATAAATTACCTAAGGGAAATCAAGCTGCTCGCCCACGACAAGGTATTAATAGAACTACACAAATAATCTATCTGGAAACGCAAAGTTAACTCAACAAATAACTAAATACAAATTAAACAAATTAAAACTTAATCAAAATACAAACAAAAGACATCTGTTGGCCATACGGCCTCTGAAATAAACGAATTAATCTACTTAAAAACGCAAAAGCTAACACAACAATTAAATTATTAGATACAAAGCAAACACTAAGCAACTATTAAATGACCATAATAAACTAGCAACAGCAACAATCTACAACAAGTAACGTAATACTAATAATCACAATCTGCAAATAACAATACAAAGCATATTATACCCTAAGTAAATAAATGACTAGCCTACGAAAATCTAAAGCCACGCATTCACAACAGCTGGCTATACTATGACAATCCACGCATGCCTGTAATTAATCCTTCCTCTGCCTCCCTGAAAGTCGGATGACGGACGACACATTCACTGATTAGGGCCGACGAGGCTGCCTCAGTAAACTCACCAGAGGAACCTAGAAAATAAAACAAAATCTAGCATTAATACAGATATAACACAATGACACAGCTAAAACTTATCTATATAAAAACTATCATGGGCCTGCTGCTACTCCAAATGTTACAAGTGCCCCGACTTGAAGCAGGAAACAAGCTGGACTCCTCCGATCCTACTGCAGCAACAGTTCAAACTGCCGAAACTAAACGCATGCCCTTCTAGCTGAAGCTAGCCTGTTAAAGAAATTTTAAATATAAATATAAAATATTAAATTATTAAAACACAAATAAAACTGCATGCACAATAACTTACCAGCGGCAAAATAAAGCTGCATGTATGTGTCCCTGAAATTAACAAACGAAACGAAATAATATACTTGAAAATGCAAAAGTCAACTCAACAAACAAATAAATAGCTATACAAAACAAACACCAAACAATTATTAAATGACCACTATAAACTAATAACATCAACAAACTACAACAAATAACCACAAACAATAGTACAAATTAAAGTTTAACCAAAGTACAAATAAAATTCAACCTACGAGAACCTAAAGCCACGCAAACACATATGCTGGATATACTTGAATTAAAATATTAAATTAATAAAACACAAATATAAAACTGCATGCACCAGAACTTACCTATGGGAAAATTAAGCTACAATAAACTAAAAACACACAATCACTTATTGGCCATACTGCCTCTGAAATAAACTAATTAAACAACTTGAAAACGAAAAAGTTAATATAACAAACAAATTAACAGATATACAAAGCAAACACTAAGAAATTATTTAAATGACCACTACAAACTAGCAAACAACAACAAAATAAACAAATAACATATCACAAATAACATATACAAATAAATAAAACTACATGCACAATAACTTACCAGCGGCAAAATAAAGCTGCATGTATGTGTCCCTGAAATTAACAAACGAAACGAAATAATATACTTGAAAATGCAAAAGTCAACTCAACAAACAAATAAATAGCTATACAAAACAAACACCAAACAATTATTAAATGACCACTATAAACTAATAACATCAACAAACTACAACAAATAACCACAAACAATAGTACAAATTAAAGTTTAACCAAAGTACAAATAAAATTCAACCTACGAGAACCTAAAGCCACGCAAACACATATGCTGGATATACTTGAATTAAAATATTAAATTAATAAAACACAAATATAAAACTGCATGCACCAGAACTTACCTACGGGAAAATTAAGCTACAATAAACTAAAAACACACAATCACTTATTGGCCATACTGCCTCTGAAATAAACTAATTAAACAACTTGAAAACGAAAAAGTTAATATAACAAACAAATTAACAGATATACAAAGCAAACACTAAGAAATTATTTAAATGACCACTACAAACTAGCAAACAACAACAAACTAAACAAATAACATATCACAAATAACATATACAAATAACCACAAACTACAAAAAGCAATACAAATTAAAGCTTAACCAAAGTAAAATAAAAGTCTAACCTAAGAAAACCTAAAACCACGGAATCACAATAGATGGCTTTACTATGGCAATCCACGCACACTTGTAATCAACCTCCTCTACTTCCCTGCAAGACGGATGATGGTCGCCGCAATTATAGGACTACAGCCGGCGATACAGCCTTAGAAAATCCAACGGGGTAACCTGGAAAATATAAATTAACATTAATTCAGCTTAAACACAAAGACACAGTTAAAACTTATCTAAATCAAATCTATCCTGGGCCTGCTGCCTGCTGCTACTTCAAATGCTCCAAGTGCTCCGACTTGAAACAGGCAAAAAGGTGGTCATCTCTGATATTAATGCAGCAACTGTACAAACTGACGTAACCAAACGCATGCCCTTCTCGCAGTAGCAAATCCTGATAAAGCAAACACGAATAATAAAACTGTTAAATTAAATTGCATATATAAAACTGCATGCACACAAACCTGCTTACGGGAAAAATTAACCAAACATAAAAACAAGAAATACACTTACCATACGCCTACTGAGAGAGATTCGCTGCCTGGGATCCATAAACGCCCTCCTGGAACAAACAAACAAATAAATTAAAATAAAATAAAATAAACCAATAAAGAAAACAATAATAATAATAATATACTTACCACACGCCTACTGAGAGAGATTCGCTGCTGGGGATCCACTAAACGCCATCCTGAAAATAAATAAACAAATAAAATAAATAAAATAAAATAAACCATTAAAGCAAGCACGAATAATAAAACTATTAAATTAAATTGCATATATAAAACTGCATGCACACAAACCTGCTTACGGGAAAAATTAACCAAACATAAAAACAAGAAATACACTTACCATACGCCTACTGAGAGGGACTCGCTGCCTGGGATCCATAAACGCCCTCCTGGAACAAACAAACAAATAAATTAAATAAAATAAAATAAACCAATAAAGAAAACAATAATAATAATATACTTACCACACGCCTACTGAGAGAGATTCGCTCCTGGGGATCCACTAAACGCCATCCTGAAAATAAATAAACAAATAAAATAAATAAAATAAAATAAACCATTAAAGAAAACAATAATAACAACTTACCAACAAAGCATCATTACAAAAGCTGGTCTGCAAGCCACATGGACCCTGGTCACGATATCGATAACAAAGCACCAAACCAATATAAAACTGCATCCACACAAAACAGCCTAGGGGAAAATTAACTAAACATTATAACAAGAAACACACTTACCTTATAAGACAACTGAGAGAGATTCTCCGCCGGGGATCCACTAATCGTCCTCCTGAAAATAAAAATACAAACTAAATTAAACAAACCAAACAACTGCTCTGAACGCCATGCGACCCTGGAATCGAAAATAGATAACCAGGGCCCCACAACCCACTGCACCTCCGACAATATAAGCAGCTACAAGACAAGAAACAAACAAGCAAACAAATATTATTAACAAACAAACAAGCAAACAACTACAAAAAAGTCACTTATCCTACGCCTGACCCCTACACCGACGAGAGATGGTCAGGATCCGGAACCCAACAAAACAAATATATTAATAAGCAAATAAAAAGTTAGATCATTAGAATTAAAATTAGAATAAGTTAGTAACTAAAATTAAAATTAAATTAATGATGAATGAGCATAACTAATGACTCAGTTAATGAAACCAACAACCTGAAATTACAAAATAAAAAGTTAATGAAAACAAACGTTAGAAAATGTTAGTATTAAGATATTAGTTATTAAGATTAAAATTAATTAAATTTAGTCTTATCACTATTAACCTAAGCATAGAAATTAAAAGAAAATGCGGTGTAAATTAATTCAAGAAAGATGTTATATTTAAGATATCATTTGAATAAAATTGTTCACTCCCCCCCTAACTCAACCAACAGCCTGCTGGTTCAGGCCTAGGTAATGCAGAGAGGGTGAGAGTGAACTCATTGTGCGTATCACTCTAGATGCGTAAAGATCAAATAAGGTAATACACTGCCTGTAACAAATCCTTCCTGCAAGTAGGATGGAAATCACCTCTATATATAAATTACTAAGTTTTTAAATACACAAATATGAAACTGCATGCACAATAACTAACTTACTTACGAGAAATCAAGCTGCACGCCAGTACCTCGGTAATAAACGAATCAAACGAATTAAGCTACCCGAAAACGCAAAGTTAATTCAACAAACATATAAATAGACATACAAAGCAAAATATAGAACTATTAAGCGAACACTACAAAATAACAAACAACAACAAACTAAAACAAAAACGCATCTCAAATAACTATAAACTACAAATAACAACACAAATTAAAGTCTAACCAAATCTGCAGACGGTCGCCTCAATACAGGATTACTATGATGTTCCATACTCAGAAAATCCAATGGGGAACCTGAAAATAAAATGAAATAAAATTAATTCAGATAAAACTCAAAAACACAGCTAAAACTCATCTAAATTAAAAACAATCCAGGCTCGCTGCTACTCCAATTGGTATAAACCGCCAAAACTAAAAGCATGCCCTCCGCGCAGAAGTTTGCCTGTTAAAGAAAGTTAGAAATATAAATAAAATATAAATATAAAATATAAAATATTAAATTACTAAATCACAAAATAAAATAGCATGCACAATAAATTACCTAAGGGAAATCAAGCTGCTCGCCCACGACAAGGTATTAATAGAACTACACAAATAATCTATCTGGAAACGCAAAGTTAACTCAACAAATAACTAAATACAAATTAAACAAATTAAAACTTAATCAAAATACAAACAAAAGACATCTGTTGGCCATACGGCCTCTGAAATAAACGAATTAATCTACTTAAAAACGCAAAAGCTAACACAACAATTAAATTATTAGATACAAAGCAAACACTAAGCAACTATTAAATGACCATAATAAACTAGCAACAGCAACAATCTACAACAAGTAACGTAATACTAATAATCACAATCTGCAAATAACAATACAAAGCATATTATACCCTAAGTAAATAAATGACTAGCCTACGAAAATCTAAAGCCACGCATTCACAACAGCTGGCTATACTATGACAATCCACGCATGCCTGTAATTAATCCTTCCTCTGCCTCCCTGAAAGTCGGATGACGGACGACACATTCACTGATTAGGGCCGACGAGGCTGCCTCAGTAAACTCACCAGAGGAACCTAGAAAATAAAACAAAATCTAGCATTAATACAGATATAACACAATGACACAGCTAAAACTTATCTATATAAAAACTATCATGGGCCTGCTGCTACTCCAAATGTTACAAGTGCCCCGACTTGAAGCAGGAAACAAGCTGGACTCCTCCGATCCTACTGCAGCAACAGTTCAAACTGCCGAAACTAAACGCATGCCCTTCTAGCTGAAGCTAGCCTGTTAAAGAAATTTTAAATATAAATATAAAATATTAAATTATTAAAACACAAATAAAACTGCATGCACAATAACTTACCAGCGGCAAAATAAAGCTGCATGTATGTGTCCCTGAAATTAACAAACGAAACGAAATAATATACTTGAAAATGCAAAAGTCAACTCAACAAACAAATAAATAGCTATACAAAACAAACACCAAACAATTATTAAATGACCACTATAAACTAATAACATCAACAAACTACAACAAATAACCACAAACAATAGTACAAATTAAAGTTTAACCAAAGTACAAATAAAATTCAACCTACGAGAACCTAAAGCCACGCAAACACATATGCTGGATATACTTGAATTAAAATATTAAATTAATAAAACACAAATATAAAACTGCATGCACCAGAACTTACCTATGGGAAAATTAAGCTACAATAAACTAAAAACACACAATCACTTATTGGCCATACTGCCTCTGAAATAAACTAATTAAACAACTTGAAAACGAAAAAGTTAATATAACAAACAAATTAACAGATATACAAAGCAAACACTAAGAAATTATTTAAATGACCACTACAAACTAGCAAACAACAACAAAATAAACAAATAACATATCACAAATAACATATACAAATAAATAAAACTACATGCACAATAACTTACCAGCGGCAAAATAAAGCTGCATGTATGTGTCCCTGAAATTAACAAACGAAACGAAATAATATACTTGAAAATGCAAAAGTCAACTCAACAAACAAATAAATAGCTATACAAAACAAACACCAAACAATTATTAAATGACCACTATAAACTAATAACATCAACAAACTACAACAAATAACCACAAACAATAGTACAAATTAAAGTTTAACCAAAGTACAAATAAAATTCAACCTACGAGAACCTAAAGCCACGCAAACACATATGCTGGATATACTTGAATTAAAATATTAAATTAATAAAACACAAATATAAAACTGCATGCACCAGAACTTACCTACGGGAAAATTAAGCTACAATAAACTAAAAACACACAATCACTTATTGGCCATACTGCCTCTGAAATAAACTAATTAAACAACTTGAAAACGAAAAAGTTAATATAACAAACAAATTAACAGATATACAAAGCAAACACTAAGAAATTATTTAAATGACCACTACAAACTAGCAAACAACAACAAACTAAACAAATAACATATCACAAATAACATATACAAATAACCACAAACTACAAAAAGCAATACAAATTAAAGCTTAACCAAAGTAAAATAAAAGTCTAACCTAAGAAAACCTAAAACCACGGAATCACAATAGATGGCTTTACTATGGCAATCCACGCACACTTGTAATCAACCTCCTCTACTTCCCTGCAAGACGGATGATGGTCGCCGCAATTATAGGACTACAGCCGGCGATACAGCCTTAGAAAATCCAACGGGGTAACCTGGAAAATATAAATTAACATTAATTCAGCTTAAACACAAAGACACAGTTAAAACTTATCTAAATCAAATCTATCCTGGGCCTGCTGCCTGCTGCTACTTCAAATGCTCCAAGTGCTCCGACTTGAAACAGGCAAAAAGGTGGTCATCTCTGATATTAATGCAGCAACTGTACAAACTGACGTAACCAAACGCATGCCCTTCTCGCAGTAGCAAATCCTGATAAAGCAAACACGAATAATAAAACTGTTAAATTAAATTGCATATATAAAACTGCATGCACACAAACCTGCTTACGGGAAAAATTAACCAAACATAAAAACAAGAAATACACTTACCATACGCCTACTGAGAGAGATTCGCTGCCTGGGATCCATAAACGCCCTCCTGGAACAAACAAACAAATAAATTAAAATAAAATAAAATAAACCAATAAAGAAAACAATAATAATAATAATATACTTACCACACGCCTACTGAGAGAGATTCGCTGCTGGGGATCCACTAAACGCCATCCTGAAAATAAATAAACAAATAAAATAAATAAAATAAAATAAACCATTAAAGCAAGCACGAATAATAAAACTATTAAATTAAATTGCATATATAAAACTGCATGCACACAAACCTGCTTACGGGAAAAATTAACCAAACATAAAAACAAGAAATACACTTACCATACGCCTACTGAGAGGGACTCGCTGCCTGGGATCCATAAACGCCCTCCTGGAACAAACAAACAAATAAATTAAATAAAATAAAATAAACCAATAAAGAAAACAATAATAATAATATACTTACCACACGCCTACTGAGAGAGATTCGCTCCTGGGGATCCACTAAACGCCATCCTGAAAATAAATAAACAAATAAAATAAATAAAATAAAATAAACCATTAAAGAAAACAATAATAACAACTTACCAACAAAGCATCATTACAAAAGCTGGTCTGCAAGCCACATGGACCCTGGTCACGATATCGATAACAAAGCACCAAACCAATATAAAACTGCATCCACACAAAACAGCCTAGGGGAAAATTAACTAAACATTATAACAAGAAACACACTTACCTTATAAGACAACTGAGAGAGATTCTCCGCCGGGGATCCACTAATCGTCCTCCTGAAAATAAAAATACAAACTAAATTAAACAAACCAAACAACTGCTCTGAACGCCATGCGACCCTGGAATCGAAAATAGATAACCAGGGCCCCACAACCCACTGCACCTCCGACAATATAAGCAGCTACAAGACAAGAAACAAACAAGCAAACAAATATTATTAACAAACAAACAAGCAAACAACTACAAAAAAGTCACTTATCCTACGCCTGACCCCTACACCGACGAGAGATGGTCAGGATCCGGAACCCAACAAAACAAATATATTAATAAGCAAATAAAAAGTTAGATCATTAGAATTAAAATTAGAATAAGTTAGTAACTAAAATTAAAATTAAATTAATGATGAATGAGCATAACTAATGACTCAGTTAATGAAACCAACAACCTGAAATTACAAAATAAAAAGTTAATGAAAACAAACGTTAGAAAATGTTAGTATTAAGATATTAGTTATTAAGATTAAAATTAATTAAATTTAGTCTTATCACTATTAACCTAAGCATAGAAATTAAAAGAAAATGCGGTGTAAATTAATTCAAGAAAGATGTTATATTTAAGATATCATTTGAATAAAATTGTTCACTCCCCCCCTAACTCAACCAACAGCCTGCTGGTTCAGGCCTAGGTAATGCAGAGAGGGTGAGAGTGAACTCATTGTGCGTATCACTCTAGATGCGTAAAGATCAAAAAAAAAAAAAACTAAGGTAATACACTGCCTGTAACAAATCCTTCCTGCAAGTAGGATGGAAATCACCTCTATATATAAATTACTAAGTTTTTAAATACACAAATATGAAACTGCATGCACAATAACTAACTTACTTACGAGAAATCAAGCTGCACGCCAGTACCTCGGTAATAAACGAATCAAACGAATTAAGCTACCCGAAAACGCAAAGTTAATTCAACAAACATATAAATAGACATACAAAGCAAAATATAGAACTATTAAGCGAACACTACAAAATAACAAACAACAACAAACTAAAACAAAAACGCATCTCAAATAACTATAAACTACAAATAACAACACAAATTAAAGTCTAACCAAATCTGCAGACGGTCGCCTCAATACAGGATTACTATGATGTTCCATACTCAGAAAATCCAATGGGGAACCTGAAAATAAAATGAAATAAAATTAATTCAGATAAAACTCAAAAACACAGCTAAAACTCATCTAAATTAAAAACAATCCAGGCTCGCTGCTACTCCAATTGGTATAAACCGCCAAAACTAAAAGCATGCCCTCCGCGCAGAAGTTTGCCTGTTAAAGAAAGTTAGAAATATAAATAAAATATAAATATAAAATATAAAATATTAAATTACTAAATCACAAAATAAAATAGCATGCACAATAAATTACCTAAGGGAAATCAAGCTGCTCGCCCACGACAAGGTATTAATAGAACTACACAAATAATCTATCTGGAAACGCAAAGTTAACTCAACAAATAACTAAATACAAATTAAACAAATTAAAACTTAATCAAAATACAAACAAAAGACATCTGTTGGCCATACGGCCTCTGAAATAAACGAATTAATCTACTTAAAAACGCAAAAGCTAACACAACAATTAAATTATTAGATACAAAGCAAACACTAAGCAACTATTAAATGACCATAATAAACTAGCAACAGCAACAATCTACAACAAGTAACGTAATACTAATAATCACAATCTGCAAATAACAATACAAAGCATATTATACCCTAAGTAAATAAATGACTAGCCTACGAAAATCTAAAGCCACGCATTCACAACAGCTGGCTATACTATGACAATCCACGCATGCCTGTAATTAATCCTTCCTCTGCCTCCCTGAAAGTCGGATGACGGACGACACATTCACTGATTAGGGCCGACGAGGCTGCCTCAGTAAACTCACCAGAGGAACCTAGAAAATAAAACAAAATCTAGCATTAATACAGATATAACACAATGACACAGCTAAAACTTATCTATATAAAAACTATCATGGGCCTGCTGCTACTCCAAATGTTACAAGTGCCCCGACTTGAAGCAGGAAACAAGCTGGACTCCTCCGATCCTACTGCAGCAACAGTTCAAACTGCCGAAACTAAACGCATGCCCTTCTAGCTGAAGCTAGCCTGTTAAAGAAATTTTAAATATAAATATAAAATATTAAATTATTAAAACACAAATAAAACTGCATGCACAATAACTTACCAGCGGCAAAATAAAGCTGCATGTATGTGTCCCTGAAATTAACAAACGAAACGAAATAATATACTTGAAAATGCAAAAGTCAACTCAACAAACAAATAAATAGCTATACAAAACAAACACCAAACAATTATTAAATGACCACTATAAACTAATAACATCAACAAACTACAACAAATAACCACAAACAATAGTACAAATTAAAGTTTAACCAAAGTACAAATAAAATTCAACCTACGAGAACCTAAAGCCACGCAAACACATATGCTGGATATACTTGAATTAAAATATTAAATTAATAAAACACAAATATAAAACTGCATGCACCAGAACTTACCTATGGGAAAATTAAGCTACAATAAACTAAAAACACACAATCACTTATTGGCCATACTGCCTCTGAAATAAACTAATTAAACAACTTGAAAACGAAAAAGTTAATATAACAAACAAATTAACAGATATACAAAGCAAACACTAAGAAATTATTTAAATGACCACTACAAACTAGCAAACAACAACAAAATAAACAAATAACATATCACAAATAACATATACAAATAAATAAAACTACATGCACAATAACTTACCAGCGGCAAAATAAAGCTGCATGTATGTGTCCCTGAAATTAACAAACGAAACGAAATAATATACTTGAAAATGCAAAAGTCAACTCAACAAACAAATAAATAGCTATACAAAACAAACACCAAACAATTATTAAATGACCACTATAAACTAATAACATCAACAAACTACAACAAATAACCACAAACAATAGTACAAATTAAAGTTTAACCAAAGTACAAATAAAATTCAACCTACGAGAACCTAAAGCCACGCAAACACATATGCTGGATATACTTGAATTAAAATATTAAATTAATAAAACACAAATATAAAACTGCATGCACCAGAACTTACCTACGGGAAAATTAAGCTACAATAAACTAAAAACACACAATCACTTATTGGCCATACTGCCTCTGAAATAAACTAATTAAACAACTTGAAAACGAAAAAGTTAATATAACAAACAAATTAACAGATATACAAAGCAAACACTAAGAAATTATTTAAATGACCACTACAAACTAGCAAACAACAACAAACTAAACAAATAACATATCACAAATAACATATACAAATAACCACAAACTACAAAAAGCAATACAAATTAAAGCTTAACCAAAGTAAAATAAAAGTCTAACCTAAGAAAACCTAAAACCACGGAATCACAATAGATGGCTTTACTATGGCAATCCACGCACACTTGTAATCAACCTCCTCTACTTCCCTGCAAGACGGATGATGGTCGCCGCAATTATAGGACTACAGCCGGCGATACAGCCTTAGAAAATCCAACGGGGTAACCTGGAAAATATAAATTAACATTAATTCAGCTTAAACACAAAGACACAGTTAAAACTTATCTAAATCAAATCTATCCTGGGCCTGCTGCCTGCTGCTACTTCAAATGCTCCAAGTGCTCCGACTTGAAACAGGCAAAAAGGTGGTCATCTCTGATATTAATGCAGCAACTGTACAAACTGACGTAACCAAACGCATGCCCTTCTCGCAGTAGCAAATCCTGATAAAGCAAACACGAATAATAAAACTGTTAAATTAAATTGCATATATAAAACTGCATGCACACAAACCTGCTTACGGGAAAAATTAACCAAACATAAAAACAAGAAATACACTTACCATACGCCTACTGAGAGAGATTCGCTGCCTGGGATCCATAAACGCCCTCCTGGAACAAACAAACAAATAAATTAAAATAAAATAAAATAAACCAATAAAGAAAACAATAATAATAATAATATACTTACCACACGCCTACTGAGAGAGATTCGCTGCTGGGGATCCACTAAACGCCATCCTGAAAATAAATAAACAAATAAAATAAATAAAATAAAATAAACCATTAAAGCAAGCACGAATAATAAAACTATTAAATTAAATTGCATATATAAAACTGCATGCACACAAACCTGCTTACGGGAAAAATTAACCAAACATAAAAACAAGAAATACACTTACCATACGCCTACTGAGAGGGACTCGCTGCCTGGGATCCATAAACGCCCTCCTGGAACAAACAAACAAATAAATTAAATAAAATAAAATAAACCAATAAAGAAAACAATAATAATAATATACTTACCACACGCCTACTGAGAGAGATTCGCTCCTGGGGATCCACTAAACGCCATCCTGAAAATAAATAAACAAATAAAATAAATAAAATAAAATAAACCATTAAAGAAAACAATAATAACAACTTACCAACAAAGCATCATTACAAAGCTGGTCTGCAAGCCACATGGACCCTGGTCACGATATCGATAACAAAGCACCAAACCAATATAAAACTGCATCCACACAAAACAGCCTAGGGGAAAATTAACTAAACATTATAACAAGAAACACACTTACCTTATAAGACAACTGAGAGAGATTCTCCGCCGGGGATCCACTAATCGTCCTCCTGAAAATAAAAATACAAACTAAATTAAACAAACCAAACAACTGCTCTGAACGCCATGCGACCCTGGAATCGAAAATAGATAACCAGGGCCCCACAACCCACTGCACCTCCGACAATATAAGCAGCTACAAGACAAGAAACAAACAAGCAAACAAATATTATTAACAAACAAACAAGCAAACAACTACAAAAAAGTCACTTATCCTACGCCTGACCCCTACACCGACGAGAGATGGTCAGGATCCGGAACCCAACAAAACAAATATATTAATAAGCAAATAAAAAGTTAGATCATTAGAATTAAAATTAGAATAAGTTAGTAACTAAAATTAAAATTAAATTAATGATGAATGAGCATAACTAATGACTCAGTTAATGAAACCAACAACCTGAAATTACAAAATAAAAAGTTAATGAAAACAAACGTTAGAAAATGTTAGTATTAAGATATTAGTTATTAAGATTAAAATTAATTAAATTTAGTCTTATCACTATTAACCTAAGCATAGAAATTAAAAGAAAATGCGGTGTAAATTAATTCAAGAAAGATGTTATATTTAAGATATCATTTGAATAAAATTGTTCACTCCCCCCCTAACTCAACCAACAGCCTGCTGGTTCAGGCCTAGGTAATGCAGAGAGGGTGAGAGTGAACTCATTGTGCGTATCACTCTAGATGCGTAAAGAAAAAAAAAAAAAAAAAAAAAAGACTACACTGGCTGGTAAACGGTAACTCAAGGCTACCAACTAAAACAAAAGTTTTAATATATAAGCAGATGATAGCACCGATCTGGCAATACACAATAGCCGTCTGGGGCCCTTTAACCGGCCAAACACATTTTAACAGGCTCCAAACTGTCCAAAATAAAGCCCTAAGAACGATAACCGCTGCTCCATGGTATATAAGAAATGCCACACTGCACTCAGACCTCGAAGTGAGAAGAATTGAAGAGTATTATACTGATGCGTGCAACAATTTCATGCAAAAGCTACTCACACACGGAAATCAGGAAGCAAGAAACATAGCGATCCGCCCCTATGTACCATTGCGCCTAGGCCGCCCCCGATATCTAGAAATGATAAACAGATGCGTGCCACCTAGCACGCGTCTCCCATCGACTGACCCATTCCTTGCGCACTTGGCCCAACAACGAGAACAACGAGAAGTGAGACAACAGGAGCGTCTTGCGAGGGAGAGACTGAGCGAAATTATCGTCAGAATAGACCAACAACGTGCTGCTCATATTGAAGAGCAAAGAAGGCGCGACGAGCAAAACTTGATTGACTGGGAAAATGCAGAACCAGAGCGAGAGAGAGCAAGAGCCAGACGGGAGATTATTAGCCCTACCTCAAGAGCTAGATCTGAGCGGCTCCGACTGGAGCTCCTCAACTTCCTAGATCAAAGAGATCGGGAACGTCTAGGAAATTAACAATCCGTCACCGCTACCCAAAGCCACGCAATCACTTATGCTGGCTATACTAAGGTAATACACTGCCTGTAACAAATCCTTCCTGCAAGTAGGATGGAAATCACCTCTATATATAAATTACTAAGTTTTTAAATACACAAATATGAAACTGCATGCACAATAACTAACTTACTTACGAGAAATCAAGCTGCACGCCAGTACCTCGGTAATAAACGAATCAAACGAATTAAGCTACCCGAAAACGCAAAGTTAATTCAACAAACATATAAATAGACATACAAAGCAAAATATAGAACTATTAAGCGAACACTACAAAATAACAAACAACAACAAACTAAAACAAAAACGCATCTCAAATAACTATAAACTACAAATAACAACACAAATTAAAGTCTAACCAAATCTGCAGACGGTCGCCTCAATACAGGATTACTATGATGTTCCATACTCAGAAAATCCAATGGGGAACCTGAAAATAAAATGAAATAAAATTAATTCAGATAAAACTCAAAAACACAGCTAAAACTCATCTAAATTAAAAACAATCCAGGCTCGCTGCTACTCCAATTGGTATAAACCGCCAAAACTAAAAGCATGCCCTCCGCGCAGAAGTTTGCCTGTTAAAGAAAGTTAGAAATATAAATAAAATATAAATATAAAATATAAAATATTAAATTACTAAATCACAAAATAAAATAGCATGCACAATAAATTACCTAAGGGAAATCAAGCTGCTCGCCCACGACAAGGTATTAATAGAACTACACAAATAATCTATCTGGAAACGCAAAGTTAACTCAACAAATAACTAAATACAAATTAAACAAATTAAAACTTAATCAAAATACAAACAAAAGACATCTGTTGGCCATACGGCCTCTGAAATAAACGAATTAATCTACTTAAAAACGCAAAAGCTAACACAACAATTAAATTATTAGATACAAAGCAAACACTAAGCAACTATTAAATGACCATAATAAACTAGCAACAGCAACAATCTACAACAAGTAACGTAATACTAATAATCACAATCTGCAAATAACAATACAAAGCATATTATACCCTAAGTAAATAAATGACTAGCCTACGAAAATCTAAAGCCACGCATTCACAACAGCTGGCTATACTATGACAATCCACGCATGCCTGTAATTAATCCTTCCTCTGCCTCCCTGAAAGTCGGATGACGGACGACACATTCACTGATTAGGGCCGACGAGGCTGCCTCAGTAAACTCACCAGAGGAACCTAGAAAATAAAACAAAATCTAGCATTAATACAGATATAACACAATGACACAGCTAAAACTTATCTATATAAAAACTATCATGGGCCTGCTGCTACTCCAAATGTTACAAGTGCCCCGACTTGAAGCAGGAAACAAGCTGGACTCCTCCGATCCTACTGCAGCAACAGTTCAAACTGCCGAAACTAAACGCATGCCCTTCTAGCTGAAGCTAGCCTGTTAAAGAAATTTTAAATATAAATATAAAATATTAAATTATTAAAACACAAATAAAACTGCATGCACAATAACTTACCAGCGGCAAAATAAAGCTGCATGTATGTGTCCCTGAAATTAACAAACGAAACGAAATAATATACTTGAAAATGCAAAAGTCAACTCAACAAACAAATAAATAGCTATACAAAACAAACACCAAACAATTATTAAATGACCACTATAAACTAATAACATCAACAAACTACAACAAATAACCACAAACAATAGTACAAATTAAAGTTTAACCAAAGTACAAATAAAATTCAACCTACGAGAACCTAAAGCCACGCAAACACATATGCTGGATATACTTGAATTAAAATATTAAATTAATAAAACACAAATATAAAACTGCATGCACCAGAACTTACCTATGGGAAAATTAAGCTACAATAAACTAAAAACACACAATCACTTATTGGCCATACTGCCTCTGAAATAAACTAATTAAACAACTTGAAAACGAAAAAGTTAATATAACAAACAAATTAACAGATATACAAAGCAAACACTAAGAAATTATTTAAATGACCACTACAAACTAGCAAACAACAACAAAATAAACAAATAACATATCACAAATAACATATACAAATAAATAAAACTACATGCACAATAACTTACCAGCGGCAAAATAAAGCTGCATGTATGTGTCCCTGAAATTAACAAACGAAACGAAATAATATACTTGAAAATGCAAAAGTCAACTCAACAAACAAATAAATAGCTATACAAAACAAACACCAAACAATTATTAAATGACCACTATAAACTAATAACATCAACAAACTACAACAAATAACCACAAACAATAGTACAAATTAAAGTTTAACCAAAGTACAAATAAAATTCAACCTACGAGAACCTAAAGCCACGCAAACACATATGCTGGATATACTTGAATTAAAATATTAAATTAATAAAACACAAATATAAAACTGCATGCACCAGAACTTACCTACGGGAAAATTAAGCTACAATAAACTAAAAACACACAATCACTTATTGGCCATACTGCCTCTGAAATAAACTAATTAAACAACTTGAAAACGAAAAAGTTAATATAACAAACAAATTAACAGATATACAAAGCAAACACTAAGAAATTATTTAAATGACCACTACAAACTAGCAAACAACAACAAACTAAACAAATAACATATCACAAATAACATATACAAATAACCACAAACTACAAAAAGCAATACAAATTAAAGCTTAACCAAAGTAAAATAAAAGTCTAACCTAAGAAAACCTAAAACCACGGAATCACAATAGATGGCTTTACTATGGCAATCCACGCACACTTGTAATCAACCTCCTCTACTTCCCTGCAAGACGGATGATGGTCGCCGCAATTATAGGACTACAGCCGGCGATACAGCCTTAGAAAATCCAACGGGGTAACCTGGAAAATATAAATTAACATTAATTCAGCTTAAACACAAAGACACAGTTAAAACTTATCTAAATCAAATCTATCCTGGGCCTGCTGCCTGCTGCTACTTCAAATGCTCCAAGTGCTCCGACTTGAAACAGGCAAAAAGGTGGTCATCTCTGATATTAATGCAGCAACTGTACAAACTGACGTAACCAAACGCATGCCCTTCTCGCAGTAGCAAATCCTGATAAAGCAAACACGAATAATAAAACTGTTAAATTAAATTGCATATATAAAACTGCATGCACACAAACCTGCTTACGGGAAAAATTAACCAAACATAAAAACAAGAAATACACTTACCATACGCCTACTGAGAGAGATTCGCTGCCTGGGATCCATAAACGCCCTCCTGGAACAAACAAACAAATAAATTAAAATAAAATAAAATAAACCAATAAAGAAAACAATAATAATAATAATATACTTACCACACGCCTACTGAGAGAGATTCGCTGCTGGGGATCCACTAAACGCCATCCTGAAAATAAATAAACAAATAAAATAAATAAAATAAAATAAACCATTAAAGCAAGCACGAATAATAAAACTATTAAATTAAATTGCATATATAAAACTGCATGCACACAAACCTGCTTACGGGAAAAATTAACCAAACATAAAAACAAGAAATACACTTACCATACGCCTACTGAGAGGGACTCGCTGCCTGGGATCCATAAACGCCCTCCTGGAACAAACAAACAAATAAATTAAATAAAATAAAATAAACCAATAAAGAAAACAATAATAATAATATACTTACCACACGCCTACTGAGAGAGATTCGCTCCTGGGGATCCACTAAACGCCATCCTGAAAATAAATAAACAAATAAAATAAATAAAATAAAATAAACCATTAAAGAAAACAATAATAACAACTTACCAACAAAGCATCATTACAAAAGCTGGTCTGCAAGCCACATGGACCCTGGTCACGATATCGATAACAAAGCACCAAACCAATATAAAACTGCATCCACACAAAACAGCCTAGGGGAAAATTAACTAAACATTATAACAAGAAACACACTTACCTTATAAGACAACTGAGAGAGATTCTCCGCCGGGGATCCACTAATCGTCCTCCTGAAAATAAAAATACAAACTAAATTAAACAAACCAAACAACTGCTCTGAACGCCATGCGACCCTGGAATCGAAAATAGATAACCAGGGCCCCACAACCCACTGCACCTCCGACAATATAAGCAGCTACAAGACAAGAAACAAACAAGCAAACAAATATTATTAACAAACAAACAAGCAAACAACTACAAAAAAGTCACTTATCCTACGCCTGACCCCTACACCGACGAGAGATGGTCAGGATCCGGAACCCAACAAAACAAATATATTAATAAGCAAATAAAAAGTTAGATCATTAGAATTAAAATTAGAATAAGTTAGTAACTAAAATTAAAATTAAATTAATGATGAATGAGCATAACTAATGACTCAGTTAATGAAACCAACAACCTGAAATTACAAAATAAAAAGTTAATGAAAACAAACGTTAGAAAATGTTAGTATTAAGATATTAGTTATTAAGATTAAAATTAATTAAATTTAGTCTTATCACTATTAACCTAAGCATAGAAATTAAAAGAAAATGCGGTGTAAATTAATTCAAGAAAGATGTTATATTTAAGATATCATTTGAATAAAATTGTTCACTCCCCCCCTAACTCAACCAACAGCCTGCTGGTTCAGGCCTAGGTAATGCAGAGAGGGTGAGAGTGAACTCATTGTGCGTATCACTCTAGATGCGTAAAGATCAAACATTAATACAGATATAACACAATGACACAGCTAAAACTTATCTATATAAAAACTATCATGGGCCTGCTGCTACTCCAAATGTTACAAGTGCCCCGACTTGAAGCAGGAAACAAGCTGGACTCCTCCGATCCTACTGCAGCAACAGTTCAAACTGCCGAAACTAAACGCATGCCCTTCTAGCTGAAGCTAGCCTGTTAAAGAAATTTTAAATATAAATATAAAATATTAAATTATTAAAACACAAATAAAACTGCATGCACAATAACTTACCAGCGGCAAAATAAAGCTGCATGTATGTGTCCCTGAAATTAACAAACGAAACGAAATAATATACTTGAAAATGCAAAAGTCAACTCAACAAACAAATAAATAGCTATACAAAACAAACACCAAACAATTATTAAATGACCACTATAAACTAATAACATCAACAAACTACAACAAATAACCACAAACAATAGTACAAATTAAAGTTTAACCAAAGTACAAATAAAATTCAACCTACGAGAACCTAAAGCCACGCAAACACATATGCTGGATATACTTGAATTAAAATATTAAATTAATAAAACACAAATATAAAACTGCATGCACCAGAACTTACCTATGGGAAAATTAAGCTACAATAAACTAAAAACACACAATCACTTATTGGCCATACTGCCTCTGAAATAAACTAATTAAACAACTTGAAAACGAAAAAGTTAATATAACAAACAAATTAACAGATATACAAAGCAAACACTAAGAAATTATTTAAATGACCACTACAAACTAGCAAACAACAACAAAATAAACAAATAACATATCACAAATAACATATACAAATAAATAAAACTACATGCACAATAACTTACCAGCGGCAAAATAAAGCTGCATGTATGTGTCCCTGAAATTAACAAACGAAACGAAATAATATACTTGAAAATGCAAAAGTCAACTCAACAAACAAATAAATAGCTATACAAAACAAACACCAAACAATTATTAAATGACCACTATAAACTAATAACATCAACAAACTACAACAAATAACCACAAACAATAGTACAAATTAAAGTTTAACCAAAGTACAAATAAAATTCAACCTACGAGAACCTAAAGCCACGCAAACACATATGCTGGATATACTTGAATTAAAATATTAAATTAATAAAACACAAATATAAAACTGCATGCACCAGAACTTACCTACGGGAAAATTAAGCTACAATAAACTAAAAACACACAATCACTTATTGGCCATACTGCCTCTGAAATAAACTAATTAAACAACTTGAAAACGAAAAAGTTAATATAACAAACAAATTAACAGATATACAAAGCAAACACTAAGAAATTATTTAAATGACCACTACAAACTAGCAAACAACAACAAACTAAACAAATAACATATCACAAATAACATATACAAATAACCACAAACTACAAAAAGCAATACAAATTAAAGCTTAACCAAAGTAAAATAAAAGTCTAACCTAAGAAAACCTAAAACCACGGAATCACAATAGATGGCTTTACTATGGCAATCCACGCACACTTGTAATCAACCTCCTCTACTTCCCTGCAAGACGGATGATGGTCGCCGCAATTATAGGACTACAGCCGGCGATACAGCCTTAGAAAATCCAACGGGGTAACCTGGAAAATATAAATTAACATTAATTCAGCTTAAACACAAAGACACAGTTAAAACTTATCTAAATCAAATCTATCCTGGGCCTGCTGCCTGCTGCTACTTCAAATGCTCCAAGTGCTCCGACTTGAAACAGGCAAAAAGGTGGTCATCTCTGATATTAATGCAGCAACTGTACAAACTGACGTAACCAAACGCATGCCCTTCTCGCAGTAGCAAATCCTGATAAAGCAAACACGAATAATAAAACTGTTAAATTAAATTGCATATATAAAACTGCATGCACACAAACCTGCTTACGGGAAAAATTAACCAAACATAAAAACAAGAAATACACTTACCATACGCCTACTGAGAGAGATTCGCTGCCTGGGATCCATAAACGCCCTCCTGGAACAAACAAACAAATAAATTAAAATAAAATAAAATAAACCAATAAAGAAAACAATAATAATAATAATATACTTACCACACGCCTACTGAGAGAGATTCGCTGCTGGGGATCCACTAAACGCCATCCTGAAAATAAATAAACAAATAAAATAAATAAAATAAAATAAACCATTAAAGCAAGCACGAATAATAAAACTATTAAATTAAATTGCATATATAAAACTGCATGCACACAAACCTGCTTACGGGAAAAATTAACCAAACATAAAAACAAGAAATACACTTACCATACGCCTACTGAGAGGGACTCGCTGCCTGGGATCCATAAACGCCCTCCTGGAACAAACAAACAAATAAATTAAATAAAATAAAATAAACCAATAAAGAAAACAATAATAATAATATACTTACCACACGCCTACTGAGAGAGATTCGCTCCTGGGGATCCACTAAACGCCATCCTGAAAATAAATAAACAAATAAAATAAATAAAATAAAATAAACCATTAAAGAAAACAATAATAACAACTTACCAACAAAGCATCATTACAAAAGCTGGTCTGCAAGCCACATGGACCCTGGTCACGATATCGATAACAAAGCACCAAACCAATATAAAACTGCATCCACACAAAACAGCCTAGGGGAAAATTAACTAAACATTATAACAAGAAACACACTTACCTTATAAGACAACTGAGAGAGATTCTCCGCCGGGGATCCACTAATCGTCCTCCTGAAAATAAAAATACAAACTAAATTAAACAAACCAAACAACTGCTCTGAACGCCATGCGACCCTGGAATCGAAAATAGATAACCAGGGCCCCACAACCCACTGCACCTCCGACAATATAAGCAGCTACAAGACAAGAAACAAACAAGCAAACAAATATTATTAACAAACAAACAAGCAAACAACTACAAAAAAGTCACTTATCCTACGCCTGACCCCTACACCGACGAGAGATGGTCAGGATCCGGAACCCAACAAAACAAATATATTAATAAGCAAATAAAAAGTTAGATCATTAGAATTAAAATTAGAATAAGTTAGTAACTAAAATTAAAATTAAATTAATGATGAATGAGCATAACTAATGACTCAGTTAATGAAACCAACAACCTGAAATTACAAAATAAAAAGTTAATGAAAACAAACGTTAGAAAATGTTAGTATTAAGATATTAGTTATTAAGATTAAAATTAATTAAATTTAGTCTTATCACTATTAACCTAAGCATAGAAATTAAAAGAAAATGCGGTGTAAATTAATTCAAGAAAGATGTTATATTTAAGATATCATTTGAATAAAATTGTTCACTCCCCCCCTAACTCAACCAACAGCCTGCTGGTTCAGGCCTAGGTAATGCAGAGAGGGTGAGAGTGAACTCATTGTGCGTATCACTCTAGATGCGTAAAGATCAAAAGAAATTATTTAAATGACCACTACAAACTAGCAAACAACAACAAAATAAACAAATAACATATCACAAATAACATATACAAATAAATAAAACTACATGCACAATAACTTACCAGCGGCAAAATAAAGCTGCATGTATGTGTCCCTGAAATTAACAAACGAAACGAAATAATATACTTGAAAATGCAAAAGTCAACTCAACAAACAAATAAATAGCTATACAAAACAAACACCAAACAATTATTAAATGACCACTATAAACTAATAACATCAACAAACTACAACAAATAACCACAAACAATAGTACAAATTAAAGTTTAACCAAAGTACAAATAAAATTCAACCTACGAGAACCTAAAGCCACGCAAACACATATGCTGGATATACTTGAATTAAAATATTAAATTAATAAAACACAAATATAAAACTGCATGCACCAGAACTTACCTACGGGAAAATTAAGCTACAATAAACTAAAAACACACAATCACTTATTGGCCATACTGCCTCTGAAATAAACTAATTAAACAACTTGAAAACGAAAAAGTTAATATAACAAACAAATTAACAGATATACAAAGCAAACACTAAGAAATTATTTAAATGACCACTACAAACTAGCAAACAACAACAAACTAAACAAATAACATATCACAAATAACATATACAAATAACCACAAACTACAAAAAGCAATACAAATTAAAGCTTAACCAAAGTAAAATAAAAGTCTAACCTAAGAAAACCTAAAACCACGGAATCACAATAGATGGCTTTACTATGGCAATCCACGCACACTTGTAATCAACCTCCTCTACTTCCCTGCAAGACGGATGATGGTCGCCGCAATTATAGGACTACAGCCGGCGATACAGCCTTAGAAAATCCAACGGGGTAACCTGGAAAATATAAATTAACATTAATTCAGCTTAAACACAAAGACACAGTTAAAACTTATCTAAATCAAATCTATCCTGGGCCTGCTGCCTGCTGCTACTTCAAATGCTCCAAGTGCTCCGACTTGAAACAGGCAAAAAGGTGGTCATCTCTGATATTAATGCAGCAACTGTACAAACTGACGTAACCAAACGCATGCCCTTCTCGCAGTAGCAAATCCTGATAAAGCAAACACGAATAATAAAACTGTTAAATTAAATTGCATATATAAAACTGCATGCACACAAACCTGCTTACGGGAAAAATTAACCAAACATAAAAACAAGAAATACACTTACCATACGCCTACTGAGAGAGATTCGCTGCCTGGGATCCATAAACGCCCTCCTGGAACAAACAAACAAATAAATTAAAATAAAATAAAATAAACCAATAAAGAAAACAATAATAATAATAATATACTTACCACACGCCTACTGAGAGAGATTCGCTGCTGGGGATCCACTAAACGCCATCCTGAAAATAAATAAACAAATAAAATAAATAAAATAAAATAAACCATTAAAGCAAGCACGAATAATAAAACTATTAAATTAAATTGCATATATAAAACTGCATGCACACAAACCTGCTTACGGGAAAAATTAACCAAACATAAAAACAAGAAATACACTTACCATACGCCTACTGAGAGGGACTCGCTGCCTGGGATCCATAAACGCCCTCCTGGAACAAACAAACAAATAAATTAAATAAAATAAAATAAACCAATAAAGAAAACAATAATAATAATATACTTACCACACGCCTACTGAGAGAGATTCGCTCCTGGGGATCCACTAAACGCCATCCTGAAAATAAATAAACAAATAAAATAAATAAAATAAAATAAACCATTAAAGAAAACAATAATAACAACTTACCAACAAAGCATCATTACAAAAGCTGGTCTGCAAGCCACATGGACCCTGGTCACGATATCGATAACAAAGCACCAAACCAATATAAAACTGCATCCACACAAAACAGCCTAGGGGAAAATTAACTAAACATTATAACAAGAAACACACTTACCTTATAAGACAACTGAGAGAGATTCTCCGCCGGGGATCCACTAATCGTCCTCCTGAAAATAAAAATACAAACTAAATTAAACAAACCAAACAACTGCTCTGAACGCCATGCGACCCTGGAATCGAAAATAGATAACCAGGGCCCCACAACCCACTGCACCTCCGACAATATAAGCAGCTACAAGACAAGAAACAAACAAGCAAACAAATATTATTAACAAACAAACAAGCAAACAACTACAAAAAAGTCACTTATCCTACGCCTGACCCCTACACCGACGAGAGATGGTCAGGATCCGGAACCCAACAAAACAAATATATTAATAAGCAAATAAAAAGTTAGATCATTAGAATTAAAATTAGAATAAGTTAGTAACTAAAATTAAAATTAAATTAATGATGAATGAGCATAACTAATGACTCAGTTAATGAAACCAACAACCTGAAATTACAAAATAAAAAGTTAATGAAAACAAACGTTAGAAAATGTTAGTATTAAGATATTAGTTATTAAGATTAAAATTAATTAAATTTAGTCTTATCACTATTAACCTAAGCATAGAAATTAAAAGAAAATGCGGTGTAAATTAATTCAAGAAAGATGTTATATTTAAGATATCATTTGAATAAAATTGTTCACTCCCCCCCTAACTCAACCAACAGCCTGCTGGTTCAGGCCTAGGTAATGCAGAGAGGGTGAGAGTGAACTCATTGTGCGTATCACTCTAGATGCGTAAAGATCAAAAAAACTAGATGCGTAAAGATCAAAAACTAACAATAAGATATTAAAAACAAAGATTTGTGCCATAAGTGGCGGACGCGGATTGAAAGTGCGAGTTTTCATGACATCCTCGATTAAACCGAATACATTAAATTAATAGACCTGTGAAAATTGAACGTGCAAAGTGACAAACTCCATTTTGACAATTCGCTCTTAAGCCACACCTCATTATAATTTGAGAGTGAACCCAATTGGGTCTCGCTCTTAAGCCACACCCAATACATTGTATAAGAGTGGTCAAATATCGATAGGACGATTACTGTGAACACACTCATTAAATAATAGTGATAAACGCAATTGTGAATAATCCAGCCCTGTTAAACAGACTCAACATAACCCAACACACCCCTCGCATTATCTCTAACACTCCTCTACACCACTACTCATATCTGACTTATATAACATTTAAACTGAAACGCCAATACTTTAATGAGCCAGTTGACCAGCAGCAACATGGACGAAGAAGATGAAGAAATAATTGTCCTTTCACCTAAGCAGCAGAGAAAACTGCAAAGTGACCGCTTAAACGCAACTATCTCAATGAGCTTGCAGCCCACTACTTCTAAAGCCACAACTAGCATAACTCCTGGAAAGTTGTACGATATCTTCGACAACAGCAAACAACTACAACAGGAGCTGCAAAAACAAAAAATGCCTACACTAAAAAATAAGCGACTCACCAAACCAATGCCTCTGTCTGCCAAGAAAAAACTCGAAGCCGACACTGCTAAAACAAATACCCCAAATAACAACTCAGAAGCTCTCACCAAATCAAGCAAATACAGCCAAATGGCAGAAGAACTGGAAATGATCATCTCCGACTGCGACGACGAGTATGCCGAAAAAGACCTGACCGAAATCCAACATGCCCTCCCATCTCCTGACACTAAAAACGTCAATACCCCACAAAATGCCCCAGCAACTACAGCAAATGCTGCTCCTGTCAATTCTCCCTTGGCTATATCAGCCGACGTCACTAATCCCCTGGATCAACCAGATACTGCTTCTCCTCCGCGGGCAGAAAAACCAAAGCCAATTATCATCCCAGATGTTACAAATATCACTGAAGTCACAGACCACATAAGCAGCATAATTGGAGAAACCAATTATATCACTAAACCAACAGCTAATAAATGCTTAAAGGTACTATGCAATGACATTTCCTCGTACCGCAAGCTCATTGATAACTTTAATGAAAAAGGAATTAACTCACACACCTACCAGCTTGAGCATATGCGAGGCGTAAGAGTAATGATCCGTCATCTGCACCGCACGACGCCACCGGATTGGATTAAAGCCAAACTAACTGATATGGGATTCAAAGTAAAATATCTTGCGGTAATTAAAACTCGCTACCAAAGGGAACCGCTAGATCTCTTTGAAGTTGAACTGGAAGCAACCAGCAACATATCTGAAATTTACAAACTCAACAAATTGGGAACACAGATGATTGCTGTTGAACGCCCACTGAGGGCTGCTGACATTGCCCAGTGCCACCGCTGCCAAACTTTTGGGCACACAAAAAACTACTGCCGGAGACCTTTCATATGTGTAAAATGCGCTGGCAACCACGCATCTACTGCGTGCACCAAAGCCCCAGAAGCACCACCTAAATGCGCTAACTGCAAAGGCCAGCACACAGCGAGCTACCGTGGATGCCAAGCCTTCAAGAATGCTAGCACCACGAAAGAGCCCACAATTATAGCCCGAACCAATAACCTTCTAGGGCAGCTAGGCATCCCTCCGATCCCTACCCCCATGCGGAAGCAACAGCTGCAGCGGCAACACCTGCAGCAACAAGAACAAAATCAACAATACCAAACCCAGACAGCCTTCCAACAACCTAACTCACGCTCTGAAAACCGTAGCATAACTACCCAGGCAAATGCTACCAGCTACTCCAATATAGTCAAAGGAGTCAACTCCTTGCCGCTACAGCCACCACGAAATACTCCACTACAACTGCCTCCATTGCAGCTGCAACAAACTGTGCAACAAAGGCAGGCAAGACAGCGCCAGCCCAGACAAATACATCAACAACTAACCCCTTTTCAAGAAACAAATGAACAAGCTATTCTTCAACCTGGAAGCCCCACATTTAGGAGTCGTAGCCACAGCTTGCGAAGGCTACCCCAGCCTACTCTACAGCACGCCAATACTGCTAGCATCGACAAGCTTAGCGAGAAACTGGACAAACTTGCTGACATACTACTGGAAGACCGACAACTCCGTGCCAGAATAAACGCTGACACTGACCACTCTAGACTAGAACAAAAAATCGAGCAGCTGATCAAAGTACTAGAGGCAAAAATACCCAACAAGCTGGCCAGTGAATCCTCAAATGAATAATTACCCCTCTGTAAACCCAGCCCAAGCATACCCAACAGCTAACCGCAACCTAATTGTCGCCACCTGGAATGCAGCTGGGTTAACAAACAAACTACTAGAATTAAAAAATTTTATTCACTTAAACAACATTGATGCAATGCTAGTAAATGAGAGCGCATCTGATAAATACTGACAACATAGACATAAGTGGCTACAATGAATATAGGACAAACCACCCCTCAAATCGCAGGCGTGGAGGCACTGCGATTTTTATTAAAAAATCCCTACAGCACATGGCGCTACCACCAATCTCAACACATAAAGTCCAGCGCACCTCAATAGCCATCTCTCTCCTTAATGGCACCACGTTAAATGTTGCTGCAGCATACTTTCCCCCGCTCCTTGAATGGAGCAGAGACGAATTCAATGACGTTCTCTCCAGTCTAGGTGAGAAATTCGTGATTGCAGGAGACTGGAATGCGAAAAGTTACTGGTGGGGAAACGCCAGATCCTGTCGCAGAGGCGCTGCACTATTGCAATGCATCAACGAGCACAGCCGCTATAACATCTTAGCCACGGGCTCCCCAACGCACTACCCGCAAAACTCTAGGCATACACCATCTGCAATTGACTTTGCGGTTTACTGCGGCATTAGGCGTGACTTGATAAAAATCTCTGCCTCACAAGACCTTAGCTCTGACCACCTACCGCTCATAATTGATATACGCAATACTCCTCCTAAATCACACTCCCCGTACTACTTACTCCCGCTTAATGCGAATGTGAAGAGGTTCCAAACATGGCTTGAAGGGCATGTCCACCCAGACACTGAAATACGCTCAGGGGCTGACATTGACGAGTGCATTGAAATCTTTGAAAACAACTTGCACAGAGCCTCGGAGCATGCGACAAGCCAACACCCACCACGACTGAAACAAGCAACCCGCTGTACATGTAGCAAAGAGACACTCATAATGATAGAAGCTAAAAAGCTAGTCAGGCGACAATTAATAAGATTCGGATACCCAATACTGCGCATTATTTACAATAACCTAACCAATAGAGTGAGAAAAGCCTTAAAGCTCGAAAAAGGGAAGCAAATTAATCGATTACTGTCCACCATGGACCCTAGCAATAGATACAATATAAATAAGTTATGGCGCATCACTAATGATATCAAAAGGCAACCAATGCCCAACCTTCCAGTTAAGAAGTTTGTTGACCCAAGCGCAATCCCAAACGTAAGAGATATCTGGTGTAAAACGACAGAGGAGAAAGCTGAGGCATTTGGCCTCCACCTAGAGACCAGATTCACGCCCTTCCACACCTCCCAGGAGACACATAGACTCGAAACTGAACAGCAGGCGCGAATACCTTTGCAGGCAAACGAACTGGAGTTCAGACAAATAACACTTGCTGAGGTAAGTGCAGTGATTAAGCTGTTGAAGCCAAGAAAATCGCCAGGAA
>JAWNNV010000338.1:0-22023 GCA_035044485.1 Scaptomyza reducta
GCTAAAAGCTAAGTAAGCTTTTTAAAATCGGTTTTCCGCAATTAACGAACTCGGCTTAAATGTTTTCTACTGGGGCAAAGCACCCGGTAGGGTAAATGGATCGACACCTCCAACGTTGGGTGGTATAAATAATCTGGAGAAGATATGGGTTGTGATCGGGTAACGGATGAGGATGGATCCAAAACAAAAACCAGATCAAGCATTTTATTAAGAGAATTTGGGATATCACTGATTTGACTGAATAACATTCCAAGTAATTTAATCAAAAATTCATTCTGAGCCGAGGGGGTCAGAGCACCAGAGTCGGGGCAAGAAATCCAGGTAACTTCAGTAATATTGAAATCACCAAGAACTACAAGGAAATCGCGATCACAAAGCATGCATGAAACAGAAAATATAGCAAAGCAAATGAGCATCGTACACCGAGTTATCGGATGAAGGAGGTATAGGGAACAAGTAATTAAAATACGAATACCATTAATAATCAACTTTACAGCAACAAATTCTATATCTATAGAACCACCCACTATTACTGTCTCCGAAAAATAATCTACATCAACAGCAATAAGTACACCACCGCCACGACGAAGAGTACGGTCTTTTCTATAGATACAGTATCTTTGATGGATTTCAGACTAAGGATGTCTTGCCTTAACCAAGTTTCAGTAAAGGTAATGACATGAAAAGGAAAAGAATGGCTATTAAGGTATAAACTACTTAGTTTACTACATAGACCTCTTACATTCTGATACCCAAGTAAGAAAGCAGTTGTTAGTTTTTTGAACTATTAGAATTGGGAAGAGTTTTAGTCACAACTACTGGGGTGGGGGATACAATCGGAGGCCCATTTTTCTTTTCCGTGCTCTGGCCAAAATTCTTTGCAATATATAGAGCTAAAGTCTTGACTCGAAACACTGATTTTAAATGACGAGATATTCGAGTGTAATTGAATTGCATATAGACCTTGACATCATCCTATGTTAGATCGGGGGGAAGCCTTGAAACAAAAATTAGTTTTTTTGGTGGAACGGCAACAAATCTTCTGATAATATCTTCAACTGAAGCTATATTTTCAGGTAATGGAAGGTTTGGTTCTTTGGATATAT
Organism: Scaptomyza reducta; assembly: GCA_035044485.1. NCBI lineage: Eukaryota > Metazoa > Arthropoda > Insecta > Diptera > Drosophilidae > Scaptomyza > Scaptomyza reducta. The sequence goes on from JAWNNV010000338.1 coordinate 1,107, forward strand.
TGGTGTCATTTTTTTGTTGAACTATGTCAACACTATTCCCCACCAAAGAAACAGAAGGACTGGGATTAGATAAAACAACATCCATGGGGATTATCAAGACTTCATCTGGTATCTCGTGTGTTATAGGGACTGGTGCAGAAGGATCGTTAAGTAATTTATTTTTATTTTTGGACTCTATAACGTTTAGAGGATTGTCAGACACGACAGGGTCCGATGACTTCCCAACATTGACTTTTTTGCGCTTTGGAGAATCGCTCAAGAGATTTTTCTCATTCAGAGTTCTCTGCACCGTAGTGAAATTTTCCCACAGTTTTTGTAACTGACCGAATACTCCCTCAAAGCCAAGCTGCGTCCTTATGAAGCCTACCATGTCTTTCCTTCTCTCTAAACAAGACCAACATGGACACTCTAGATTAGAGTGCCCATTAGATCGGTAACACGGCAGTTAAGACCAGCACATTTTTCGTGTGCGACATTTGGGCACATCCAGCAGCCAATAAAAGACATCTTTGTATTGGCGCGAACCTGGCAGCCCTTGTTACAACAGACTGACATTAAATTTGTAAAAAAAATTTAAAAAAAAATTAATTAAATAAAAGATGAAAAAATAGTTATCAAATAAGTAAATACTGCTCAAAATGTTTAGGGCTACCCTATGGTTAGAAGTAAGATTACGTTTGAAAATACTCACAAAAGCAACACAGAAACAAAGCGTTTTTGTTTTCGGATCCGGCCTCCTCATCTGTTACCATATCACAACCCATATCTTCTCCAGATGAGTTATACCACCCAACGTTGGAGGTTTCGATTACTTAACCCTACCGGGTGCAATGTCCCAGTAGAAAACGTTTAAGCCGGGTTCGACAATTTCGGAAAACCGATTTTGCAAAACTTACTCGGCTTTTACTCCATGACTGACTGGTCTCTCCTCTATGGGTCTGACAACTTGGACGTGGCAATCAGTATTTTTATAACACTTTAGATTATTTATTAGATTTGCATACTTGATTGCTCGTTCCAGTTTCTCTATCCGCAATAACCAGTGTTATAGGAATTACCTGGCTAGGTGTAGATTACAGTGTCAGCAGGATCCCAAAAGGTTTTTGATTTCGTTAATACGAAGCGAAAGTCATCGACACTTCCATCAAAAATATTTTTTGATGAAATTAAAGCCTTTCCCAAAAATTTGGAAAGAGTCATATATTATTCCTTTGCATAAAAAAGGAAACAAATCTAATGCTCAAAATTATAGGGGTATCTGCAAGTTGTCTGCTATTCCTAAGATTTTTAAGAAATCAATAAACTCTCATCTTCAACATCTTTGTAAGTCTTTGATTTCACCGTGCCAGCACGTATTCATGAAACAAATATCTACCACTACTAACTTGCTAGAATTCACATTAATTGTTATTAAGGGTTTTGAAGATAAAATGCAAACTGATGTTATTTACACTGATTTCAGTAAGGCTTTCGACTCTGTAAATCACACCCTTTTGATTCATAAACTTAAAGTTTTAGGCTTTCCAAAATAAGCTACAAAGTGACTTAGACAATTTTCAAACTTGGAGTATAGTAAATTTATTAAGACTTAATTGCAGTAAATGCAAGGTAATATCTTTTTAACATATATATTCTGGATAAGAAACCACTAGATCGGATTGAATGGGCTGAGGATTTGGGTATTCTAATGGACCCAAAGCTTAAATTTGACAAGCATATCTCTGCCATTGCGAATCGAGCATCAAGTACCTTGGGGTTCATTAAGCGCTGTTTGAAGGAATTCGACGACCCCTACATATATTTCTCTAGTACGACCGATTCTTGATGCTTGGAATAACTTTTTTCCATAAACTAATTAATGTGGAAATTGATTCTTCACTCCTACTTGCTCACTAAAAAAAAAAGTTTGTGCCATTTGTCTACATGTTCGCGATCTTCGTAACCGCACGCTACGCGGTGCGCCCCCCGGTCGGTTGGTCGGAAGTGGGTTCTTTATGCTTGGGTCCGCGCGTAAACAAACCGGTGCTTGGTATTGTTGGGCCACTTAACTGCCTTTAGTACATCTACGTCCAATTAAAATATCCGCGTAGCAATAGAGGACCTATTGGTATTCCTATGGTGCTTGATAACTTTAGCAAATACCATTTATCTATCTACTACATAGTATTTTTTCATGCAGTTGGCGTTCCTAATGTTTGTGTTAGCGACAATGGATCGCAGTCCAAAGTAAATCATTTTAATACATTCCTTACAAAGTTTGGAATACGACATTTTATAGCCTTATACTCGCCTCAAGGTAATGCTGCGGAGCGAGTTAACCCATATTTATTACCGGCAGTGTGATTTTGTTTAAAAAATTATCAAGCAGCATCTCACAGGAATTTCATAAGCCTTAAGTCATTTCGGTACATCATTCATTGAGATGTTCGCAGTATGAGAGTTCAGACTATCGGCTCTTAAGAGATTTCTCACTGCTAGAAGAACAAATAGTTCCCTTATATCGAACAGATAACCTTGCAATCGTGCTCAGTGATATCAAATCATGTATCAGGCAGGTATGAAGGAATGAAAAACAATAAACAAAAAATAAAATCTTCGCACAAAGCCAGTTACGTATAAAGAGGGCCAAGAAATTTTTAGCCGCAATTTTTCCCTCAGTAAATTTATGCAGAATTTTAATACGAAATTAGCACCTCAGTTTCTCTAGTCGAGAAAACCCAACTAGACTATACCTTGAATCCCGTATTTAAGCGTACAGTAATGCTTGCAAGCATGTGTGAGAGTGTACGCGTATTATGCAAACTTTCTTAATTTCAATGGGCCATATCTCCGGTGTTTCTTAACCAATATCACAGATTGTGATTATTTCATCTAATGTCTCAAACTGCGTCACAAAGTTTTCCAAATTCAAAATTTTGTTGTTATCGATCACATATCGGAAACGGGAAACTGCCTAGGGATTAGGCGAGCTTATGTACCAAATCTGGAGTCTCTAGTTCCATACGTACCGGACGGACGGACGGACAGACGGACATGGCAATATCGACTCGGCTGTTGATGCTGATCAAGAATATATATACTTTATGGGGTCGGAGATGTTTCCTTCTGCCTGTTACATATTTTTGCACAAAACCATTATACCCTTTTTATTCATTTTCAATGGGTTCAGGGTATAAAAATTCCAACTATGAATGCAGTATTATTTTTGAGATCGAGCCAAGACTTAAACGCTTTTCCTTTTGAAAATAGGTTCAGTTTTGACAAAGTTATATGTTCGGAAAGTTTTGTAAAAAGTTATAGGTTTGGAAAGTTATATGTTCGGAAAGTTTTGACATGAATTTCGGAATAAAAAAATTTACAAAGATAACATGGAGTTGCACTGCGATGCTAGTGCTTTAGGTTTTGGTGCAGTGTTGCTTCAAAGAAAACAAGATGGAAAACTTCATCCAATATTCTACTTTTCGAAACGAACACGATGCAGAAGCTAAATACCTCAGTTTCGAACTGGAGACTTTAGCACTTTACTATAGGATCTACCCAAATTTCGGATATGTCTTTAAGGGAAACGTCTCAAAATATCACGACTGCCACTCATTAACCTCAACGCTAAACAATGTTCGAAGGGCCAATTGTTAGAGGTACAAGATTACGACTACGAACTAGTTCAAAGAGCAGGAACAAAAATGCAACACGTAGACGCTTTAAATATATGCAATAATGTTCTCATAGTGGAGACAAACAACTTTGAAGACAATTTAGTTATTTGCAAAGCTAAAAAACTTAAAAAATTGTTAGAAAGATCGGACCACAAATTGTTATTTTATTTTATTTTTTATTTTTTTTTATTTTTTATTTTATTGAAAAGCAAACGATGATAGAATATTATTTTATGTTCCACAATGTGGCAGAGATAAAATGACAAATCTAACACGCAAAAGTTACTGGTTTCCCAAAATTAAAGAAAAATGCTGTTCTCACATTGAAAACTGTTCAAATTGTACCAAAGACAGGAAAAGTGGAAGGTTTATTGCATTACATTCCAAAAGCCAACAAGCCGTTTGAGATGGTTCCCATCGATTATTATGGACCTGTCGACTCCGGTAGATCAAAGAAACATATAATTCTGATCGTAGACCATTTGACAGCATTTTCGCTACTGTACGCAACAAAGACAACAAACACATACAGCACACCACTTTCACCTCAAAAGAGTTCGATGAATGTTTGAGCGAAAGCGGAATTAAACATATAAATATCGCAACATGGTCGCCGCAGGCTGACGGTCAAGTTGAGAGAACCAACAGAAGTCTTGGCCCTACGATATCAATGCTAATAGAACCAGGAGATGGTTTTAGAAGAATTTATGTCATACCAACAAGAAAAAGTTTAGACGAAATCAGGGCTGATGCAACGGAGAAGTAAAAACAAGCCCAAGTTTACAACTAAAAATAAATATGATTCTAGGAAAAAAGAAGCGAGAGAAGATAAAAAATTTGACTTCGTAATGGTAAACAAGTAAGAAGGCTCTTGTCGAGAAATCCCAACTAGACTATACCCTTAACCCTATAATTGACGCATACAGTCAGTGCTTGCACGTATGTGTAAGTGTGTGTAGTACATACCTTCTTAATTTCAATACTCCATATCTCCAGTGTTTCTCAACCGATTTCAATAAAATTCACAGATTGTCAATATTTGGTTTAATCTTTCAAACTGCATCAAAATGTTTTCCAAATTGAAGATTTTTTTGTTATCGATCACATGTGTATATCGGAAACGGGAAGAGTTATCGAAAATTTTAGACAAACTTGGGATTAGGCGAGCTTATGTACCAAATCTGGAGTCTCTAGCTTTTATAGTCTCTGAGATCGACGCGTTCATACATACGGACGGACGGACGGACGGACGGACGGACGGACAGACGGACATGGCTATATCGACTCTGCTGTTGATGCTGATCAAGAATATATATACTTTATGGGGTCGGAGATGCTTCCTTCTCCCTGTTACATCCTTTTTTTTTTTTTTGCACAAAACCATTATACCCTTTTTACCCATTTTCAATGGGTTAAGGGTATACAAATTTCGACAGCACATTAGGGGCATCCAGAAAATTAATACCGAAGAACAAAGGCCCTTATTTGATAGCGAAAGTTCTTAGAAAAGATTTTTATTAAAGAACGTCGAAGGTTTCCAGGTATCCCGTAATCATTATTAAGGTGTTTGGAGCGCGAAAAATATAAAACACTGGTTGGGAAAGTAAGTATAAGTTATAGAATCTAAAAGCAAAATTGTAATTAAAATTAAGCGTGATCAAGGATCAAAACGTCAGGATGGCCGAGTGGTTGCTGGCCACCATTAGCACTCTAACCAATAATGTTGTTTAGAGGAGGCACTTTTTTGTGTTCACCTATGTTCGAATTGGTTTTTGAAAGTTGTGTGACTATTTTACTAAATGTAAAACACGATAGCTTTACATTATTTTCTGTCAATGGTTTATTCACAATTAACAATTTTGATTAATTAGTTTATGCGTGTGCGTTTGTATGTTTAACTTTTAACTATTTACAATTATATTACGAGCGTATGTATTTGTATGTTTTACTTTAACTATGCGCATGACAATTTTTATGCTAGCGCGCAAACGTAGCAGACGAGTGGTAAAAGGTGGTAGATAAAGAAGATTAAGCTTTGCCAAACAGTCGGACGAAAGCTTATCTATGCAATTAGATGAAAACGAAAGTGCAAAGCAAATATGATAATAAGTGCTGAGTAAATTGTGATCTACTTATGAACTACGTTAGCTTTTCATTATATATTGAGCTTTAATTATTAAATTATTGTTTAGCTGCTGCTGCCTCCTACAAATGTTATACTCATTAAGTGCTGTGAATAAAGCGGATGCATGATAAGTATGACACGCTTCAAGCGCTCCATGCTTGGTGTGATCCCGGAAGAGAAGTGCCGACTTATATTATTAGTCTCTTTCACCCTACCACAATTATTAGTATTTTCCATCCTTCCACATAATTTTAACAGCGTTTGCAACCCTGTATATTTTCATATATAAAATATTGTTTTTATATGATATGAATCTTATTTTTATTCCTTACGATAATGTTTTTGTTTAATATTTAATTCTCCTCTAATCGGGTTAACTAAAAAAATAAATTAGTTCACTCTAATCGAAATTCATTTTTAGGTAACCAACAAACATTTGGTCCAGCCTAATGGAACATATGCATAATTATAACCACACCAACTAAAGAAGTATAAATATGTAAAACAAAAGAGAGAGGTGCTGCTCTACAGTTTTATATACTTACATGTGTACGCTGCTCCGACGATGAAAGGCCTTCCAGCGAAAGTGAGTCCGTCGTTGCTTTTAATGTTTATTTGTTTTTGTAATTTCAATTTGGATGTTAGTTTAATTAATTTTTTTTATTTTGTCACTTAACATATTTTCCAATCAATCTAAAAACGTATGCACATGTACTTTCTAATGAAGAGAACGAACGATATAAAATAAGTATGTAGGTGTGTGCTAAATACAGATAAAGAGAGTTACGAATGGTTTTTGCCGTGATCATTTTCTCTTAATTGTTTTTTTTTACATAACATATTTATTTTTTCGACACCGGACGGTCAGGCTTTACAATTTGAAGACTGAACAAAATAGAGAGACCAAGTATTATAGTTATTTAGTGAGCAAGTAGGAGTGGCACTATGTATTACGTAGGAAAGATCGTTATATAAAGCACGTAAAATCCGAAAGGGGTTATGGATAGCATAATTAGAATAACAAGTTTGAAGAGATATAGGTAAGAAATTTCTAGTATTTCTGATCGGAACTGCAAAGCTAATTTGGTTTATTAATTCAGAGGAATCAATTTCCCCATTAATTAGTTTTCGGAAAAAAGTTATTCCAAACATTGTTCTACGATCAGAAAGAGAAGGAAGATTTATTAGTAAAAGTCTACTATAATAAGAAGGTAAATTAATGTTATTATCCCAGCTAAGGGCCCGCAGAGCAAAGAGCAGAATTTGTTTTTGCACCGATTCTATTCTATCTTGATGAATCCTGTATTTGGGAAACCTTATACAAGATCCAGGAATATTCAAGTCGTACTAGAGAAATATATGTAGAGGTCGTCGAATTCCTTCGACCAGCACTTAATGAACCCCAAGGAACTTGATGCTCGATTCGCAATGGCAGAGATATACTTGTCAAATTTAAGCTTTCGGTCTATTAGAATACCCAAATCCTCAATCCATTCAATCCGATCGAGTCACTTTGTAGCTTATGACCCGACAGACGATTTGCAGCTGATATGCATAATTTTACATCATCAGTATACCTTAGCACCCGATAGTGATATATAAGAGACGGAAGAACGTTAATAAAATGTTTAAATTATAACGGTCCAAGGTGACTACCTTGAGTAACACCAGAAGTGACCTGAACCGCATTGGAAAGACATCCTCTGAGTTCCAAAAATTAAGTAATCTTTAATCCAAAGGATAAGATTGTTTTGAAATCCCAAAAGTTTAAGTTTATGAATTAAAAGGGTGTGACTTACAGAGTTGAAAGCCTTACTGAAATCAGTGTAAATAACATCAGTTTGCATTTTATTTTCAAAGCCCTTAATAACAAATGATTTGAATTCTAGCAAGTTAGTAGTGGTAGATCTTTGTTTCATGAATCCGTGCTGGCATGGTGAAATCAAAGACTTAGAAAGATGTTGAAGATGAGAAGTTATTTATTTCTCAAAAATCTTAGGAATAGCAGACAACTTGGAGATACCCCTATAATTTTGATCATTAGATTTGTTTCTTTTTTTTATGCAAAGGAATAATATATGACTCTTTCCAAATTTTTGGGAAAGAGCATAACTCCACGGACAAACTAAACAATTTGTGCAAAGGCTTTGAAAGACCCTGAGCGCATTACCTAAGCACACATCTTGGTGCTCCATCAGTTCCTGGACAAAATGTTGGCTCAATAACCTGAAGATCACAAAGTAGGGAACTCTCTGTGATTTCCGGTACAAAAATGGAATTAGAGCCAATTAGCTGATAGGGATCCTGCTCAAACTGTAATCTACACCTAGCCAGGTAATTCCTATAACACTGGTTATTGAGGATTGAGAAACTGGAACGAGCAATCAAGTATGCAGAATAAGCTAACGAAGAGCTGGATTTTCTAAAACTCTTGTAGAGTTTAGATTTCCGATTTTTAAGGATTGTCAACTCTTTGGGAAACCACACAGGTTTGTTAGACCTGTTGGGCTTTCCATGAGGGACACACAAATCTAATAAATAATCTAAAGTGTTATAAAAAATACTGATTGCCACGTCCAAGTTGTCAGACCCGTAGAGGAGAGACTAGTCAGGACCAGGCTAAAAGCCGAGTAAGTTTTGCAAAATCGGGTTTCCGAAATTGTCGAACTCGGCTTACAGGTTTTCTACTGGGACATTGCGCCCGGTAGGGTAAAGTAATCGAAGCCTCGAAGGTTGGGTGGTATAAATCTTCTGGATAAGATATAGGTTGTGATTGGGTAACAGATGAGGAGGCCGGATCCAAAACAAAAACCAGATCAAGCATTTTACTACGATAATTTGGGATGTAATTTATTTGACACAATGACATCCCAAGTAAGTTCATCAAGGGGTCTGGGCGCCAGAGTTGGGACAAGAAATCCAAGTAGCTTCAGCAATATTGAAATCACCGAGAACTACAAGAACATCGCGATCAGAAAGGATTGTAGAAACAGACAGTATAGCTGAGAAATGAGCATCGAAAATGGAGTTATCAGAGGAAAAAATACCAACACCATGAATATTCAACTTTATATATACAACAAATTCTATATCTGTAGAACCACCTAGTATTACTGTCTCCGAAGAATAGTCTACATCGACAGCAACAAGCACTCCAACGCCACGACGAAGAGTACGGTCTTTTCTATAGATACAGTATCTGTTGGTTCGATTTTCAGAATTTAAGATGTCTTGCCTTAACCAAGTTTCAGTAAAGGCAATGACATGGAAAGGAAAAGATATGTTATTAAGATAACAACTATTGAGCTTAGTACAAAGACCTCTTACGTTCTTATAGCCAAGTAAGAAAGAAGTTGTTAGTTTTTTGAACTATCAGAAGAGAGAGGAGGAGTGTGAGTTAATTCAATCCCCTGTGGGGCTGATGAAGTCGGAGGCCGCTTTTCCTTTTTTGTGGTATATTTCTTCACTATTATGTGTTCAGCCCAAAATTTCTTACAACATATAGTGTCGAAATCCTGGCCTGGGACGCTATTTTTAAACGAAGAAATATTTCGTTCGTTCGAGAATTTAAATTTCTCCACCGTGATGTTGGCTTTCGATTTGGCCTTGATATAGACCTTGACATCTTCTGATGTTAAATTAGGGGGAAGCCTTGAAACGAAGATTTGCTTTTTCGGTGGGACTGCCTGAATTTTTTTTATGATATCCTGTACTGATTCCGAAATTGGACCAGGCGCGGATAGAAGAGTATTAGAGTCCGTAGGCATGTTAGGTTCGTGTTGTTGAATTAACTCAACCTCAACCTCCATAGAGACCAAATGATTGGGATTCGAAAATACAACTTCCATGAGAAAAGTTTTATTTTCATTTGGTATCCCGACAGAATTTAGAGAAGGGACAGAAAGTGATTTTAAATTATTTATTTATTTTTGGATCCAAAGACAACACAACATTGGGCCTTTTCCGTTTGGGGGATTTATTTATGAGAATTTTCCCGTTGAGATTCTTCTCAACCGCCGCCAAATTTTCACACAGTTTTTTAAGCTGTCCGAAAATACCATCAAAGCCCTTGAATGGATAAAGGGGTCTACCCGGAACAGTAAAAGCTTTCAAAGGCTTTGACTCCTCATCCAACTTAATTTGTCCGTAGGCATCTTTTAAATCCAGCTTCGAGATTAAATTTGCCTAGGGCAAACGAACTAAAATAAAAGTATTAAGAGAGAGCCTTATTTTAGACTTGACTATTCTCATGAGTGAAAAGGATAGATGTCCTCTGAGCTATCAGTAGTCTGGGACAAATCTATGCAGTTATTTTAGGCGCAAGCTCAAAAGTTCTCCAGAAATCTATGCCAAGAATCAGTTTCTGTTGAATTGAAGGTATCGCGTACAATTGCTTTAGCTTCTGATCATTGTTACTTATTCTCACAATTTCATTGTGCCTTACTACACTAAAAATCTTTGTGAGTCGGCTGCCTCTATTAGTACTTGGCTGTGAGCTTGTAAGGGAGAATGTCTTGGTAACATTTCTTCAAAAACAATTTTACCTGGTTAATTTTTTTTGTTAAACATACACGGTAGTAATCGGCCAGTTTTGAATAAAAAGAAGTAATTTATTAACTGGGATATTTGAACTAATTATTCAGATAAAAAAATAATCGGTACAATTTCGCTATCGCATGATGTGCAGATCCAGCCTAAATTCAACATTGCTTGTAACCTTATAAACTAATAACTAATATGATCTTACTGGCGATATACTTTGGTCTTTTGACTGTGTTTAGCCAGTGCTTCTAAAAAAAAAGTTCTCTTTTCTTAGCAATTGGCAGGATGTCTGAGCTGAGCCAAGCATGCACGAATCCAAAAAACTTTGAAGAGTATTTTCGAGTTTCAACTACTTCAAGCACAGCCTGTGTCCAAAATTAAAAAAAAAATACATTAGCTACGATTGTATGAGCATCACAACTATCAGGTGGTAAAATAGCTTTAACTTTTCTATCTCATACGTGACTCCATTAAATTAAGCTTTTGGCAGATAATCTGACTGAATCTAATTATAGGAATCCAAAAAACCTAAAAAAACAATGTCATGTTTTTCAAAATACTGATGCTTCGGCCTGTGGCAATTCAAATCTGGAATCCAATAAGCACCATAGATTATGAAAAACCAGTAAGGGCTCTAGTCGAGAAATCCCGACTAGACTATACCCTTAACCCTTAACTTTACGCATACAGTCAGTGCTTGCAAGTATGTGTGAGTGTGTGTATATATACGCGTATAGTGCATACTTTCTTAATTTCAATACTCCATATCTCCGGTCTTTCTAACCGATTTCAATAAAATTTTCACAGATTGTCATTATTTAGTCTAATATTACAAACTGCATCAAAAATTTCCAAATTCAAGATTTTGTTGCTATCAATCACATGTGTATATCGGAAACGGAAAGAGTTATCGAAAATTTAAAACAAACTTGTACTGCCTAGGGATTAGGCGAGCTTATGTACCAAATCTGGAGTCTCTAGCTCTTATAGTCTCTGAGATCGACGCGTTCATACATACGGACGGACGGACAGACGGACGGACGGACAGACGTACATGGATATATCGACTCGGCTGTTGATGCTGATCAAGAATATATATACTTTATGCTTCCTTCTCCCTCTTACATACTTTTGCACAAATCCATTATACCCTTTTTACCCATTTTCAATGGGTTAAGGGTATAAATAGCGGACCTGTTAACCAAATACTTTTCGATGAGAAGTCAATATCTTTAATTTTAGTTGCTTCGTCTGCAAGATTTATATCCGTTGGCACATATCGCCAATCAGAAACATTTGTCAATTCCTGAATTTCATCCAATCGTTGCGCAACAAAAACTTTAAAACGCTTGCTGCTCAATTTAAGCCGATACAGAACAGTTTCCGCGTCAGTCCAGAAGTGTGTCTTGTCAATCTATAATTTAAGCATTTACTTAATTGCTTTGCCTAGACGTGCAGCTAGTAAAGCGCTCTGTAGTTCAAGTCTCGGTATTGACATTGGCTTCACTGCGATTGTCAAATATTAGATAAGCACAGGAAGCATATGCTAATCTGAATGCATCACAAAACACATAAAGTTGTATGTTACAGTTGTCGAGTTACATGCTAGTCATTTATCGTGGGATATTAAATCTATTAAGTCTGTGTACGTTGTTACACGATTTCTTCCATTTGTCATGTTTGTAAATTTTCTGTTCCAGTAGAAGTCGTTTACTGAAAACATTATTAAAACTTTCTGGCAATTTTGAATTATCTTCCTTCCACAAGAATCCCGACTCAAATCTATTTCCTTGCCTTTTAGGAGTCGTATCAATAATTTGTAAACATCTTTTATCGTCTATTGATATTGGTTTATCTCCGCAGAAGTTAATTCACTTTCAACAGTCCAATAAGATTTTACGAGGTCGTCATTTTGTCTGTCATTTACAAAGAACGTATGATGTGTCTGATTTAGTTGCTGTCTAAATTTATGTTTCCATGTACAACCCAACCTAACAATGTTTTACTGCTTGCTGGACCCTTATAAGATTCATTTTTTTACTTGCGTGTAACTATTAAAGAACAATTGTCTTGACGTATAAGTATTTTCGGCTGAGTATTCTGGTACGAACATGAATTAAAGTTATTCAAAATTGTCCAACGATCGGCTATATAATTTATTTCAACAGTCTGTGACGGTAAGTCGAGAGCAGCCACTGTTATACTTTACTCATCAAAATGTCTTATTATTGGTCCATTGCATTCTTAGTGGCATGGTTAGTCCATTTAACTCCAATTCAGTAGCTAACTTGTGGTCAATTAGTATAACTGTTGAAGCCTCATCTTTTGGTCCCATAAGAGTGACTAGGACTATTTTAAGCAATACATTTTTGTGAATATAGTTGACATTAAAATTTTTCTCAATTTCAGTCTGCTGATTCATACATTACTTGCAATTGGATCTTGATTTGTCTTACTCAGTTTTTTTTTTGTTTATGCAGTAGTGTATTATGGCTATACGTACAATTGTTAACATTACATATTTTCTTTCGTTTTCAATCTCTCATGGCATGATTTTTAGCCAGACAGGCATGTTACATGCTCCCAACGTTTGTCAACGTCTAAGATTCTAAATTTGTCAGAAGAATTTACATAATAATCATTTACGTTACAAAAATTACAGAATTTATTCACCTTTGAGGCAATTCGTGAGAAATAGTCAGTGTTGATTCTTGGGATTTGTTTTGCCCAAAGCCTAAATATTGAGCGGCTTTAGCCTTTTTCCCAATCCATTTATGTAAAAGAAATATTTTCGAGTCATTACTGTTGGATTCTTGATAATACTGTATATTATAAATTGGGGTTTATATTTATTCAGTGTATATGTCCGCTTCATGCGACTTATACTCCGCGATTCAAGTGACCATAAACGACTGACTCTTACTTCATGAGAGTAGCTTAAACATAGACCATCGAAGAAGGTCTTGAGCATAGGGAACTTACAATTACCGTTGCTCGCAGGCAACAACAGATTACGACTACAAAACGGGAATGCAAGACAAGCTGCAGTGTGCATAGTCAAATACAGTTATTTCCAACACTCCTTCTCAGTGCAGTTTGTCTTCTTCTTAAACTAAATAAACTTTTACATATTCAGCGCAAACCCATTAAGTTTACAAATTCCTTATGCTTTACTGTACAAAGGCTTTTCGTTAACACATCAGATATCATGTTTTTGGTAAGTACATATTCAATTTCAACCTCATTATTTTTTACCATATCTCTGATATGATGATATTTAATGTCGATATGCTTAGTACGCGGATGGAACTTAGCATATTTTGCCAAGCATTGAGCGCTTTGATTATCGCTAAATATCCTTATTCCAGATCCCGCGCTGAAACCCATTTCACGCCTGACTTTGCGTATATATGCAGCATCCTTAGCTGCCAGTGAGAGTGCCACATACTCTGCCTCAGTACTGCTTAATGCTACGACGCTCTGCTTCTTTGACTCCCAAAAGAATGCAGCGCCTGCTGCAATGAACGCCCAGCCACTGTAGGACTTCCGGTCCGTGCTGTCTCCAGCCCAATCTGCATCGACGAAACAGTGTATCGCCTGGCCGGTCATCTTGTAGTGCAAGCTCAACTCTGCCGTGCCCCTCAAGTATCTTAATACTCGCTTGGCTGCTATTTCGTGTTCCTTGTGTGGATCTGAATTCCGCTGTGCTAGCTTCGTTACTGAGTGCAATATATCAGGCCATGTAGTTATGCCTAGATACATTAGCGAACCTATCAACGATTGATAGCTACCTTGGTTCGTTCGGTGGCATCCGTCATTGTCGTATTTGACTTAAAATCCTGCCTCTAGAGGTATAGCATTAGATTAGCAGTTGTGCATACCATACTCACGTAGAAGGTTCTCAATGTAGTACTTATGACCGACAGTAACTCGAACTCCTGTGATATGCGCTCCTTCACGTAGTTCAGATCTTCCTTCCTGGTGCTAGCCACAATAAGATCGTCGACATATACGACTATCACATTCAGTTTGCTGGCTTCACGACGTATGTACAAACATGGCTTGTTTTCAGTTTCTTGTTCCACTCACGGCCGCTCTGTTTAAGGCCGTACAGCGACTTCTTGAGTTTTAGGATTCGGTCAGGGAGATCTTGGTTAGCAAATCCCTCTGTTTTTCGCATATAAACCACATCTCGCAGCTCACTGTTGAGATAAGCAGAAGACACGTCAATCTGATGCATTACATACCATTTTCTACCGCTAGAGCAATCAGTAATCTGATTGTCGAATATCTGGCCACAGGGGAGAAAGTCTCATTGTAATTTACGCCATATTGTTGGGCGCATCCTTTCGTCACGCTTCACTGCAAATACCAATTTACAGCCAATTGCCTTCTCTCCCTTCGGTAGATCAATTAACTCCCAAGTTTTGTTTTCGTGCAGACTGTCTATCTCCTTCTGCAATCGATGCCCTCCATTCACTGGCATGATCAGAACTCAAGGCTGCATTGACGCTAGCAGGTGCAGCTACGTCATCCGTTGTCATAACATCTAAAATGTTGTACTGCTTTCGAGGGCGTCCTGGCTGCCCGGTGCGTACTTTCTTTGGCCTTCCAGGACCTCTTTTGCCCGGATCCTCTCTTGACTCGATTTCCTTGTCGTCACCAATGTCTCCATCTGTAGATATATTTAGCACATCCGCATCTCGTTCGGAATTTTCGCGATCCTCAGTTTGAACGCCAGCGTGAAGACTTACAGGTTCATCTTCAACATCCTTCATTAACAGTATAACACAACGAGATTCTGTCCCTTACGCTGTCATCTGTCATTTCACCTTCAAGAAATATCACATCTCTTGCTTCGATTACTTTTCGTGAATCGGGAATATACAATCGGTATGCCTTAGCTGTTGCAGAGTAACCAACTAGTACTCTCACCTCACCTTTTGGTAGAAATTTCTTATTGTACTTCTTGTTAATTACGACAGCCTTTGTACCGAAAACTTTTAGGTGACTTATAGACGGTTTTTTGCCTGACCATACCTCATATGGTGTCATATCCTCCAGCGTAGATGTCTCTGAGCGATTTCGCAGATAAGCCGCCGTATTTATAGCTTCTGCCCAGAAATCCTCCTTGAGACCAGCATGAACAATCATGCTTCGTGCCATTTCTACCAGCGTTCGATTCGCGCGCTCCGCTACACCATTTTCTTGGGGTGTATACGGCACAGTAAGCTGCCTCCTGATGCCGTTGCACTAAATATTTTTCGAAATCACCGCTCAAATATTCACGAACGTTGTCGCTTCTGAGATATTTTATCTTGCGTCCAGTTTGTTTTTCTGCAAACGCCTTATATTCTTTGAACTTCTCAAAGATTTCATTGCGTGTTTTCATAAAACACACATGCACCAACCGCGATCTATTGTCAATGAATGTGCCAAAATACCGCGCACCACCTACATTTTCTCATTGGGCCACAAATGTCTGTGTGTATCAAGTCTAGTGTGTCTTCGGCCAGGGTCTCAGATTTCTTTGGAAATCTCTTTACACTTATTTTGCACTTCGCGCATGTTTCACATACATGTTCTTTTAAGTCCGAACACTGCCTAGCCCTCAAGCCGTGCACTAAATTTTTCTTAATCATTTTATTCAGGCTGACAAAATTTAATGCCCAAGCCGATTGTGCCACTTCAGTATGTCTGTTAAATTAGCTTGCGCGCTGAAACACTTTTGCTCATCTGTGTTGAACAAATATAAGTCTTGCTGCTCCTTAGCAACTAAGATCACATCGTCTCTACGATTTTTAATGCGCGCACTCTTTTGTCCAAATTTAACACTGAATCCCTTTTGGACTACTTTCGATACTGACACAAAGTTGCATTGAAGATCTTTCACATATAATGTATCGGTCAAATAAATAATGTTATTTTCCCACTTTATGCGTGCTTTTCCACGCCCATGTGCCTGTATATAATTATTTCCAGCTAAAATAATTTTCTCTTTGTGCTCTCTCAATTCTATGAAGCTCGATCTATCATTAAACAAATGCGCTGTGGCGCTACTGTCTAGACACCACGGGTTCTTTGAAAAACCACCGCTACTTGGGTTTCTTGCCGCTGCAAACACTGAGTACGATTTCTTAATCTCTTTATTGTTTTTGCATTGCTCTTTTTCGGAGCTGTTTTTTTGCGCGACAATTTGCAGCAATGTGCCCACGGCGACCACAATTCCTGTGTTGCCTTTTTCTGCTGCGCACTTCTTCGATTCACTTTACTGTTACTTTCGTCTGTATTTCTGTTTGCTCGATTGTCTATACTCGTCGAGAACATTTTTGTGTCTCCGTTTGACTCTGTCTGTCCGTCTGCTCTACGCCGTTCACTCTCTTCGAGTAACTTGATTTTTATCACACTTAACGACGGCAACGTGTCACGAGTTTCCATGGCGATCACGAAATTATCGTATCCATCCGACATACTCGACAACAGCAATATAGACAAACACTCTTCGACCATAATAAAGCCCATTTCGCTTAGTCTTTCCACTAAGTCTGCAAACTTATGTATGTGCTCTGCCATACTACCCGACTCTACCAATCTTAGCTATAACAACTGCTTTAGCAAAGTTACACGACGCGCAGGTCGCATTGGCATATGAATTTCTTTCAGGGTGTTCCAGGCACTTGCTGATGTTTGGCAATTCTTCACATTATTTATTTGCGATGCTTTTATGCAAAGCATTATGCTTGCCAGAGCCTTTTCGTCTCTTTCATCAAATATTGCCTTTTGCTCAGCACTGTCATTTTCGTTTTTCACGACACGACCACACACACACTGCCATAGTTCTGAATACACGAGTACACTTCTCATTTGAACGACCCAGGCACTATAATTCTGGTCGTCCAACTTCTCGATCGAACTCATCGCGGTGTTCATCTTCTTTAATCACACAGTTATAACACTTGTCCAAGAAAGTCCAGAATGCTCTCATTCACCTTTTACAAGTAATCCTCAGAACAATTCAGTGTATTTTTTACGAGCTGAATATTCCGTGTTCTGGGCGCATAACCTATTATAAATTGGGGTTTATATTTATTCAGTGTATATGTCCGCTTCATGCGACTTATACTCAGCGATTCAAGTGACCACAAACGACTGACTCTTACTTCATGAGAGTAGCTTAAACATAGACCATTGAAGAAGGTCTTGAGCATAGGGAACTTACAATTACCGTTGCTCGTAGGCAACAACAGATTACGACTATGAAACGGGAATGCAAGAAAAGCTGCAGTGTACATATAAAATGCAGTTATTTCCAACTGTATAAAGGCAATTCGCTGCCAGAAAGGTACTTTTTCAATCAATTCAGATATCAATGTAGGATTTCGTTAATGATCATTTTCGTCTAGTGACGACAAAGTATGAATTAAATTAGTAAGGAGATCATTTAACTTTATAATGGTGGGTAACTTTTTACTTGTTCTAGTATGTGACGTATATGTATATGTGGCAATAGCAATAGTGCTTGAACTAATTCTTTGGCACGACCTGACAATGCTTTTCTTAAATGGTTTATATTTTTATAATTAGTAAATTTACAGATTTCTGTACTGTTCGTGAACTTCACATAAAATATTGGCCAATCCATCGGATCGCCTGCAAAAGCTTGTAGTTCTTGTGACATAGCTTGTCGTGCGTTTGGCGGTTGTTCACCAACCGACTTACTTGTGTGATGCAATTTTGCATCGGGCTCTTCTTGTCCATAGTCGTCATCACGATTAAAGTTGTCGTCTTTCAGTTTTGCCCGTGCCAGTTGATGTTTCAAATAAAGCTGTTGTTCCTTAAATTCCAGGGCTGATCGTTGTTCTTGGAGCTGGTGTTGCTCCTTTAAAAACTGAATTTCATATTTTTATTTATTTTATTTTAGCTTTTGTACTCTTTGACCAGAGAGCTGTGATGTCACCGATTGTATGTCGTCGTCTTGCTGCGATGAAGCCGATGTCTGTTTTACACTGTAGTCGCACTGTGTAACAAGTCGCTGCTCCAACTTCTTTGCTTTCTATGTATTTCTGTCTTGTACTAATAGTATTGATGCCTGAATTACGTCCAGCAATGTCCGCTCGTCTGCAGGCGTCTTATGCTGTAGGCTTTTTGATTTTCTGCGTGGCTGTCTACGATCTGTTTTTTTTTTTAATATGTGTGTCGGTGTCGGTGCGTATGTACAAGATCTCAATAATAATACTGCCATCATAGTTGGATTTTTTTGTTGTTTAAATTGAAGTCAAAGCTTTCCGAACCTCTAACTTTGTCAAAGCTGAACCTATTTTCAAAAAGGAAATGCGTGTTAGTCGTGGCTCAATCTCAATAATAATACTGCATTCATAGTTGTTAAATTTTTTTTTTTTTTTTAAATTTATGACATAACTTTCCGAACCTATAACTTTGTCTAAACTTTCCAAATTTCAAAAGGAAAGGCGTGTTAGTCGTGGTTCGATCTCAATAATAATACTGCATTCATAGTTAGATTTATTTTTTTTTAATTTGAAGTCAAAACTTTCCGAACCTATAACTTTGTCAAAGCTGACCCTATTTTCAAAAAGAAAGGCGTGTTAGTCGTGGTTCGATCTCAATAACAATACTGCATTCGTAGTTGGAAATGTTTTTTTTCCGAAATTCATGTTAAAACTTTCCGAACATATAACTTTGTCAAAACTGAAACTATTTTCAAAAGGAAAGGCGTGTTAGTCGTGGTTCGATCTCAATAATAATACTGCATTCATAATTGGAATTTTTTATTTTTTTTAATTTCAAGCAAGGAGAGCACGATGAGTTTTCGTGCGCTCTTTGCTTAGCAACGGACGTGTTTTTTTTTGTGCTCCCCGCTTTTGTTTTATTTTTGTGCGTTTTATTTTTCTTAATAATTTCGCGACTCTGTGCAAATAAATAGTTTTGTGACTTTGGGTTTCATCGGTATTGAAATCCCAAATTGAACAATAAATTAAATACTTTATTTGCATTTATTTGCCAAGTGCTCAAACACAACAAAAAATTTGCAGTCCAAGCTTACTGCTTATTGTGCTCAGTTCGCTTGTTGCCTGCTGATATTTTGTTTTTGTATTTTTGCACTTGCGCTCTTCTAGTTTTTTCTGTGCGCGCTCTCTGTGCATTAAACCGTTCTGTCACGATTTTTGGCTCTCATGCGCTCTTTTGTGTTGGTGTCGGTCTTGGTTTAGTTTATTCCGTTGTTGTTGCTTTCGGTTGCTGCGCTCGCGCCGGTACGTTTTATTTGTGTTTTGCTTTTGTGAGTGTTTTCAAACGTAATCATACTTTTAACCCTAGGGTGGCCCTAAACCTTTTGAGCAGTATTTACTTATTTGATAACTATTTTTTCATCTTTTATTTAATTAATAAAATTTTTTTGTTTTATTTATTTTTTATTTTTAATTTATTTTTCAAATATAATGTCAGTCTGTTGTTACAAGGGCTGTCAGGTTTGCGCCAATACAAAGATGTCTTTTATTGGCTGCTGGATGTGCCCAAATGTCGCACATGAAAAATGTGCTGGGCTTAACGGCCGTGTTACCGATCTGATGGGCACTACTAATCTAGAGTGGCCATGTTGGTCTTGTTTGGAGAGAAGGAAAGACATGGCAGGCTTCATTCTCAGGACTCAGCTTGGCTTTGAGGGAGTTTCGGTCAGTTACAAAAACTGTGCGAAAATTTCTCTACGGTGCAGAGAAATCTGAATGAGAAAAATCTCTTGAGCGATTCTCAAAAGCGCAAAAAAGCCAATGTTGGGAAGTCATCGGGCCCTGTCGTGTCTGACAATCCTCTAATCGTTCTAGAGCCCAAAAATAAAAATAAAAATAAATTAATTAACGATTCTTCTGCCCCAGTCCCTATAACACACGAGATACCAGAAAAAGTCTTCATAATCCCCATGGATGTTGTTTCATCTAATCCCAGTCCTTCGGTTTCTTTGGTGGTTAATAGTGTTGACATAGTTCAACAAAATGATACCAATATATCCAATGAACCAAACCCTCCATTACCTGAAAATATAGCTTCAGTTCGTCGAGAACATTTTTGTGTCTCCGTTTGACTCTGTCTGTCCGTCTGCTCTACGCCGTTCACTCTCTTCGAGTAACTTGATTTTTATCACACTTAACGACGGCAACGTGTCACGAGTTTCCATGGCGATCACGAAATTATCGTATCCATCCGACATACTCGACAACAGCAATATAGACAAACACTCTTCGACCATAATAAAGCCCATTTCGCTTAGTCTTTCCACTAAGTCTGCAAACTTATGTATGTGCTCTGCCATACTACCCGACTCTACCAATCTTAGCTATAACAACTGCTTTAGCAAAGTTACACGACGCGCAGGTCGCATTGGCATATGAATTTCTTTCAGGGTGTTCCAGGCACTTGCTGATGTTTGGCAATTCTTCACATTATTTATTTGCGATGCTTTTATGCAAAGCATTATGCTTGCCAGAGCCTTTTCGTCTCTTTCATCAAATATTGCCTTTTGCTCAGCACTGTCATTTTCGTTTTTCACGACACGACCACACACACACTGCCATAGTTCTGA
>JAWNNV010000339.1:0-26396 GCA_035044485.1 Scaptomyza reducta
CTTTCCGAACCTATAACTTTGTCAAAACTGAACCGATTTTCAAAAGGAAAGGCGTTTTAGTCGTGGCTCGATCTCAATAATTAAACCGCATTCATAGTTGGAAATGTTTTTTTTTCGAAAGTTATGTTAAAACTTTCCGAACCTATAACTTTGTCAAAACTTTCCGAACCTATAGCTATGTCAAAACTATCCGAACCTATAACTTTGTCAAAACTGAACCGATTTTCAAAAGGAAAGGCGTTTTCGTCGTAGCTCGATCTCAATAATTTAACCGCATTCATAGTTGCAAATGTTTTTTTTTTCGAAATTTATATTAAACTTTCCGAACCTATAACTTTGTCAAAACTGAACCGATTTTCAAAAGGAAAGGCGTTTTAGTCGTGGCTCGATCTCAATAATTAAACCGCATTCATAGTTGGAAATGTTTTTTTTTCGAAATTTATGTTAAAATTTTCCGAACCTATAACTTTGTCAAAACTTTCAGAACCTATAACTTTGTCAAAATTTTCCGAACCTATAACTTTGTCAAAATTTCAGAACCTATAACTTTGTCAAAACTGAACAGATTTTCAAAAGGCAATGCGTTTTAGTCGTGGCTCGATTTCA
Organism: Scaptomyza reducta; assembly: GCA_035044485.1. Taxonomy (NCBI): domain Eukaryota; kingdom Metazoa; phylum Arthropoda; class Insecta; order Diptera; family Drosophilidae; genus Scaptomyza; species Scaptomyza reducta. The sequence goes on from JAWNNV010000339.1 coordinate 607, forward strand.
ATAATTAAACCACATTCATAGTTCGAAATGTTTTTTTTTCTTTCGAAATTCATGTTAAAACTTTCCGAACCTTTAACTTTGTCAAAACTGAACGATTTTCAAAAGGAAAGGCGTTTTAGTCGTGGCTCGATCTCAATAACTAAACCGCATTCATAGTTACAAATGTTTTTTTTTTTTTCGAAATTCATGTCAAATCTCTCCGAACCTATAAATATGTCAAAACTTTCAAAACCTATAACTTTGTCAAAACTGAACCGATTTTCAAAAGGAAAGGCGTTGTAGTCGTGGCTCGTTCTCAATAATTAAAATTCATAGTTGGAAATGTTTTTTTTTTCGAAATTTATGTTAAAACTTTTAGAACCTATAACTTTGTCAAAACTTTCCGAACCTATAACTATGTCAAAACTTTCCGAACCTATAACTTTGTCAAAACTGAACCGATTTTCAAAAGGAAAGGCGTTTTAGTCGTGGCTCGATCTCAATAATTAAACCGCATTCATAGTTACAAATGATTTTTTTTTTCGAAATTCATGTCAAAACTTTCCGAACCTTTAACTATGTCAAAACTTTCCGAACCTTTAACTATGTCAAAATTTTCAAAACCTATAACTTTGTCAAAACTGAACCGATTTTTAAAAGGAAAGGCGTTTTAGTCGTGGCTCGATCTCAATAATTAAACCGCATTCACAGTTGAAAATGTTTTTTTTTTCTTAAATTTATGTTAAAACTTTCCGAACCTATAACTTTGTCAAAACTTTTAGAACCTATAACTTTGTCAAAACTTTCCGAACCTATAACTATGTCAAAACTTTCCGAACCTATAACTTTGTCAAAACTGAACCGATTTTCAAAAGGAAAGGCGTTTTAGTCGTTGCTCGATCTCAATAATTAAACCGCATTCATAGTTACAAATGATTTTTTTTTTCGAAATTTATGTCAAAACTTTCCGAACCTTTAACTATGTCAAAACTTTCCGAACCTACAACTTTGTCCAAACTGAACCGATTTTCAAAAGGAAAGGCGTTTTAGTCGTGGCTCGATCTCAATAATTAAACCGCATTCATAGTTGGAAATGTTTTTTTTTCGAAATTTATGTTAAAACTTTCCGAACCTATAACTTTGTCAAAACTTTGCGAACCTATAACTATGTCAAAACTTTCCGAACCTATAACTTTGTCAGAACTGAACCGATTTTCAAAAGGAAAGGCGTTTTAGTCGTGGCTCGATCTCAATAATTAAACCGCATTCATAGTTGCAAATGTTTTTTTTTCGAAATTTATGTTAAAACTTTCCGAACCTATAACTTTGTCAAAACTTTCAGAACCTATAACTTTGTCAAAATTTTCCGAACCTATAACTTTGTCAAAACTTTCAGAACCTATAACTTTGTAAAAACTGAACAGATTTTCAAAAGGCAATGCGTTTTAGTCGTGGCTCGATCTCAATAATTAAACCGCATTCATAGTTGGAAATGTTTTTTTTTCGAAATTTATGTTAAAACTTTCCGAACCTATAACTTTGTCAAAACTTTCCGAACCTATAACTATGTCAAAACTTTCAGAACCTATAACTTTGTCAAAACTGAACAGATTTTCAAAAGGAAAGGCGTTTTAGACGTGGCTCGATTAAAATAATAATTAAACCGCATTCATAGTTGCAAATGTTTTTTTTTAAATTCATGTCAAAACTTTCCGAACCTATAAATATGTCAAAACTTTCAGAACCTATAACTTTGTCAAAACTGAACCGATTTTCAAAAGGAAAGGCGTTTTAGCCGTGGCTCGATCTCAATAATTAAACCGCATTCATAGTTACAAATGATTTTTTTTTCGAAATTCATGTCAAAACTTTCCGAACCTTTAACTATGTCAAAACTTTCCGAACCTTTAACTATGTCAAAATTTTCAAAACCTATAACTTTGTCAAAACTGAACCGATTTTTAAAAGGAAAGGCGTTTTAGTCGTGGCTCGATCTCAATAATTAAACCGCATTTACAGTTGCAAATGTTTTTTTTTTTTAAATTTATGTTAAAACTTTCCGAACCTATAACTTTGTCAAAACTTTTAGAACCTATAACTTTGTCAAAACTTTCCGAACCTATAAATATGTCAAAACTTTCCGAACCTATAACTTTGTCAAAACTGAACCGATTTTCAAAAGGAAAGGCGTTTTAGTCGTGGCTCGATCTCAATAATTAAACCGCATTCATAGTTACAAATGATTTTTTTTTCGAAATTCATGTCAAAACTTTCCGAACCTTTAACTATGTCAAAACTTTCCGAACCTTTAACTATGTCAAAACTTTCAAAACCTACAACTTTGTCCAAACTGAACCGATTTTCAAAAGGAAAGGCGTTTTAGTCGTGGCTCGATCTCAATAATTAAACCGCATTCATAGTTGGAAATGTTTTTTTTTTCGAAATTTATGTTAAAACTTTCCTAACCTATAACTTTGTCAAAACTTTCCGAACCTATAACTATGTCAAAACTTTCCGAACCTATAACTTTGTCAGAACTGAACCGATTTTCAAAAGGAAAGGCGTTTTAGTCGTGGCTCGATCTCAATAATTAAACCGCATTCATAGTTGCAAATGTTTTTTTTTCGAAATTTATGTTAAAACTTTCCGAACCTATAACTTTGTCAAAACTTTCAGAACCTATAACTTTGTCAAAATTTTCCGAACCTATAACTTTGTCAAAACTTTCAGAACCTATAACTTTGTAAAAACTGAACAGATTTTCAAAAGGCAATGCGTTTTAGTCGTGGCTCGATCTCAATAATTAAACCGCATTCATAGTTCGAAATGTTTTTTTTTCTTTCGAAATTCATGTTAAAACTGTCGGAACCTTTAACTTTGTCAAAACTGAACCGATTTTCAAAAGGAAATGTGTTTTAGTCGTGGCTCGATCTCAATAACTAAACCGCATTCATAGTTAGAAATGTTTTTTTTTTTCGAAATTCATGTCAAATCTTTCCGAACCTATAAATATGTCAAAACTTTCAAAACCTATAACTTTGTCAAAACTGAACCGATTTTCAAAAGGAAAGGCGTTTTAGTCGTGGCTCGTTCTCAATAATTAAAATTCATAGTTGGAAATTTTTTTTTTCGAAATTTATGTTAAAACTTTCCGAACCTATAACTTTGTCAAAACTTTCCGAACCTATAACTTTGTCAAAACTGATCCGATTTTCAAAAGGTAAGGCGTTTTAGTCATGGCTCGATCTCAATAATTAAACCGCATTCATAGTTGCAAATGTTTTTTTTTTTAAATTCATGTCAAAACTTTCCGAACCTATAAATATGTCAAAACTTTCAGAACCTATAACTTTGTCAAAACTTTCCGAACCTATAACTTTGTCAAAACTTTCCGAACCTAGAACTTTGTCAAAACTGAACCGATTTTCAAAAGGAAAGGCCTTTTAGTCGTGGCTCAATCTCAATAATTAAACCGCATTCATAGTTGGAAATGTTTTTTTTTCGAAATTTATGTTAAAACTTTCCGAACCTATAACTTTGTCAAAACTTTCCGAACTTATAACTATGTCAAAACTTTCCGAACCTATAACTTTGTCAAAACTAAACCGATTTTCAAAAGGAAAGGCGTTTTAGTCGTGGCTCGATCTCAATAATTAAACCGCATTCATAGTTGCAAATGTTTTTTTTTTCGAAATTTATGTTAAAACTTTCCGAACTTATAACTTTGTCAAAACTTTCAAAACCTATAACTTTGTCAAAACTTTCCGAACCTATAACTTTGTCAAAACTGAACCGATTTTCAAAAGGAAAGGCGTTTTAGTCGTGGCTCAATCTCAATAATTAAACCCCATTCATAGTTGGAAATGTTTTTTTTTTCGAAATTTATGTCAAAACTTTCCGAACCTATAACTATGTCAAAACTTTCCGAACCTATAACTATGTCAAAACTGAACCGTATTTCAAAAGGAAAGGCGTTTTAGTCGTGGCTCGATCTCAATAATTAAACCGCATTCATAGTTGGAAATGTTTTTTTTTTCGAAATTTATGTTAAAACTTTCCGAACCTATAACTTTGTCAAAACTTTCAGAACCTATAACTTTGTCAAAACTGAACCGATTTTCAAAAGGAAAGGCGTTTTAGTCGTGGCTCGATCTCAATAATTAAACCGCATTCATAGTTGCAAATGTTTTTTTTTCGAAATTTATGTTAAAACTTTCCGAACCTATAACTTTGTCAAAACTTTGCGAACCTATAGCTATGTCAAAACTTTCCGAACCTATAACTTTGTCAGAACTGAACCGATTTTCAAAAGGAAAGGCGTTTTAGTCGTGGCTCGATCTCAATAATTAAACCGCATTCATAGTTGCAAATGTTTTTTTTTCGAAATTTATGTTAAAACTTTCCGAACCTATAACTTTGTCAAAACTTTCAGAACCTATAACTTTGTCAAAATTTTCCGAACCTATAACTTTGTCAAAACTTTCAGAACCTATAACTTTGTAAAAACTGAACAGATTTTCAAAAGGCAATGCGTTTTAGTCGTGGCTCGATCTCAAGAATTAAACCGCATTCATAGTTGGAAATGTTTTTTTTTCGAAATTTATGTTAAAACTTTCCGAACCTATAACTTTGTCAAAACTTTCCGAACCTATAACTATGTCAAAACTTTCAGAACCTATAACTTTGTCAAAACTGAACAGATTTTCAAAAGGAAAGGCGTTTTAGACGTGGCTCGATTAAAATAATAATTAAACCGCATTCATAGTTGCAAATGTTTTTTTTTAAATTCATGTCAAAACTTTCCGAACCTATAAATATGTCAAAACTTTCAGAACCTATAACTTTGTCAAAACTGAACCGATTTTCAAAAGGAAAGGCGTTTTAGCCGTGGCTCGATCTCAATAATTAAACCGCATTCATAGTTACAAATGATTTTTTTTTCGAAATTCATGTCAAAACTTTCCGAACCTTTAACTATGTCAAAACTTTCCGAACCTTTAACTATGTCAAAAATTTCAAAACCTATAACTTTGTCAAAACTGAACCGATTTTTAAAAGGAAAGGCGTTTTAGTCGTGGCTCGATCTCAATAATTAAACCGCATTTACAGTTGCAAATGTTTTTTTTTTTAAATTTATGTTAAAACTTTCCGAACCTATAACTTTGTCAAAACTTTTAGAACCTATAACTTTGTCAAAACTTTCCGAACCTATAACTATGTCAAAACTTTCCGAACCTATAACTTTGTCAAAACTGAACCGATTTTCAAAAGGAAAGGCGTTTTAGTCGTGGCTCGATCTCAATAATTAAACCGCATTCATAGTTACAAATGATTTTTTTTTTCGAAATTCATGTCAAAACTTTCCGAACCTTTAACTATGTCAAAACTTTCCGAGCCTTTAACTATGTCAAAACTTTCAAAACCTACAACTTTGTCCAAACTGAACCGATTTTCAAAAGGAAAGGCGTTTTAGTCGTGGCTCGATCTCAATAATTAAACCGCATTCATAGTTGGAAATGTTTTTTTTTCGAAATTTATGTTAAAACTTTCCTAACCTATAACTTTGTCAAAACTTTCCGAACCTATAACTATGTCAAAACTTTCCGAACCTATAACTTTGTCAGAACTGAACCGATTTTCAAAAGGAAAGGCGTTTTAGTCGTGGCTCGATCTCAATAATTAAACCGCATTCATAGTTGCAAATGTTTTTTTTTCGAAATTTATGTTAAAACTTTCCGAACCTATAACTTTGTCAAAACTTTCAGAACCTATAACTTTGTCAAAATTTTCCGAACCTATAACTTTGTCAAAACTTTCAGAACCTATAACTTTGTAAAAACTGAACAGATTTTCAAAAGGCAATGCGTTTTAGTCGTGGCTCGATCTCAATAATTAAACCGCATTCATAGTTCGAAATGTTTTTTTTTCTTTCGAAATTCATGTTAAAACTGTCGGAACCTTTAACTTTGTCAAAACTGAACCGATTTTCAAAAGGAAATGTGTTTTAGTCGTGGCTCGATCTCAATAACTAAACCGCATTCATAGTTAGAAATGTTTTTTTTTTCGAAATTCATGTCAAATCTTTCCGAACCTATAAATATGTCAAAACTTTCAAAACCTATAACTTTGTCAAAACTGAACCGATTTTCAAAAGGAAAGGCGTTTTAGTCGTGGCTCGTTCTCAATAATTAAAATTCATAGTTGGAAATTTTTTTTTTCGAAATTTATGTTAAAACTTTTCGAACCTATAACTTTGTCAAAACTTTCCGAACCTATAACTTTGTCAAAACTGAACCGATTTTCAAAAGGTAAGGCGTTTTAGTCATGGCTCGATCTCAATAATTAAACCGCATTCATAGTTGCAAATGTTTTTTTTTTAAATTCATGTCAAAACTTTCCGAACCTATAAATATGTCAAAACTTTCAGAACCTATAACTTTGTCAAAACTGAACAGATTTTCAAAAGGAAAGGCGTTTTAGACGTGGCTCGATTAAAATAATAATTAGCCCCGCATTCATAGTTGCAAATGTTTTTTTTTCGAAATTTATGTTAAAACTTTCCGAACCTATAAATATGTCAAAACTTTCAGAACCTATAATTTTGTCAAAACTGAACCGATTTTCAAAAGGGAAGGCGTTTTAGTCGTGGCTCGTTCTCAATAATTAAACCGCATTCATAGTTGCAAATGTTTTTTTTCGAAATTTATGTTAAAACTTTCCGAACCTATAACTTTGTCCAAACTTTCCGAACCTATAACTATGTCAAAACTTTCCGAACCTATAACTTTGTCAAAACTGAACCGATTTTCAAAAGGAAAGGCGTTTTAGTCGTGGCTCGATCTCAATAATTAAACCGCATTCATAGTTGCAAATGTTTTTTTTTAAATTCATGTCAAAACTTTCCGAACCTATAAATATGTCAAAACTTTCAGAACCTATAACTTTGTCAAAACTGAACCGGTTTTCAAAAGGAAAGGCGTTTTAGTCGTGGCTCGTTCTCAATAATTAAAATTCATAGTTGGAAATGTTTTTTTTTCGAAATTTATGTTAAAACTTTCCCAACCTATAACTTTGTCCAAACTTTCCGAACCTTTAACTATGTCAAAACTGAACCGATTTTCAAAAGGAAAGGCGTTTTAGTCGTGGCTCGATCTCAATAATTAAACCGCATTCATAGTTGGATATGTTTTTTTTTTCCAAATTTATGTTAAAACTTTCCGAACCTATAACTTTGTGAAAACTTTTAGAACCTATAACTTTGTCAAAACTTTCAGAACCTTTAACTATGTCAAAACTTTCCGAACCTATAACTTTGTCAAAACTGAACCGATTTTCAAAAGGAAAGGCGTTTTAGTCGTGGCTCGATCTCAATAATTAAACCACATTCATAGTTGGAAATGTTTTTTTTTTCGAAAGTTATGTTAAAACTTTCCGAACCTATAACTTTGTCAAAACTGTCCGAACCTATAACTATGTCAAAACTATCCGAACCTATAACTTTGTCAAAACTGAACCGATTTTCAAAAGGAAAGGCGTTTTAGTCGTAGCTCGATCTCAATAATTAAACCGCATTCATAGTTGCAAATGTTTTTTTTTTCGAAATTTATGTTAAAACTTTCCGAACCTATAACTTTGTCAAAACTGAACCGATTTTGAAAAGGAAAGGCGTTTTAGTCGTGGCTCGATCTCAATAATTAAACCGCATTCATAGTTGGAAATGTTTTTTTTTCGAAATTTATGTTAAAATTTTCCGAATCTATAACTTTGTCAAAACTTTCAGATCCTATAACTTTGTCAAAATTTTCCGAACCTATAACTTTGTCAAAACTTTCAGAACCTATAACTTTGTCAAAACTGAACAGATTTTCAAAAGGAAAGGCGTTTTAGTCGTGGCTCGATCTCAATAATTAAACCGCATTCATAGTTGCAAATGTTTTTTTTTTCGAAATTTATGTCAAAACTTTCCGAACCTATAACTTTGTCAAAACTTTCAGAACCTATAACTTTGTCAAAATTTTCCGAACCTATAACTATGTCAAAACTTTCAGAACCTATAACTTTGTCAAAACTGAACCGATTTTCAAAAGGAAAGGCGTTTTAGTCGTGGCTCGATCTCAATAATTAAACCGCATTCATAGTTGGAAATGTTTTTTTTTTCGAAATTCATGTTAAAACTTTCCGAACCTATAACTTTGTCAAAACTTTCCGAACCTATAACTATGTCAAAACTTTCCGAACCTATAACTTTGTCAAAACTGAACCGATTTTCAAAAGGAAAGGCGTTTTAGTCGTGGCTCGATCTCAATAATTAAACCGCATTCATAGTTGCAAATGTTTTTTTTTTCGAAATTCATGTCAAAACTTTCCGAACCTATAAATATGTCAAAACTTTCAGAACCTATAACTTTGTCAAAACTGAACCGATTTTCAAAAGGAAAGGCGTTTTAGTCGTGGCTCGATCTCAATAATTAAACCGCATTCATAGTTGCAAATGTTTTTTTTTTTCGAAATTCATGTCAAAACTTTCCGAACCTATAACTTTGTCAAAACTTTCCGAACCTATAACTATGTCAAAACTTTCCAAACCTATAACTTTGTCAAAACTGAACCGATTTTCAAAAGGAAAGGCGTTTTAGTCGTGGCTCGATCTCAATAATTAAACCGCATTCATAGTTACAAATGTTTTTTTTTTCGAAATTTATGTTAAAACTTTCCGAACCTATAACTTTGTCAAAACTTTTAGAACCTATAACTTTGTCAAAACTTTCCAAACCTATAACTAATGTCAAAACTTTCCGAACCTATAACTTTGTCAAAACTGAACCGATTTTCAAAAGGAAATGCGTTTTAGTCGTGGCTCGATCTCAATAATTAAACCGCATTCATAGTTGCAAATGTTTTTTTTTTTCGAAATTCATGTCAAAACTTTCCGAACCTATAACTTTGTCAAAACTTTCCGAACCTATAACTATGTCAAAACTTTCCGAACCTATAACTTTGTCAAAACTGAACCGATTTTCAAAAGGAAAGGCGTTTTAGTCGTGGCTCGATCTCAATAATTAAACCGCATTCATAGTTGCAAATGTTTTTTTTTCGAAATTTATGTTAAAACTTTCCGAACCTATAACTTTATCAAAACTTTCCAAACCTATAACTAATGTCAAAACTTTCCGAACCTATAACTTTGTCAAAACTGAACCGATTTTCAAAAGGAAAGGCGTTTTAGTCGTGGCTCGATCTCAATAATTAAACCGAATTCATAGTTGCAAATGTTTTTTTTTCGAAATTTATGTTAAAACTTTCCGAACCTATAACTTTGTCAAAACTTTCAGAACCTATAACTTTGTCAAAATTTTCCGAACCTATAACTTTGTCAAAACTTTCCGAACCTATAACTTTGTCAAAACTGAACCGATTTTCAAAAGGAAATGCGTTTTAGTCGTGGCTCGATCTCAATAATTAAACCTCATTCATAGTTGCAAATGTTTTTTTTTTTCGAAATTCATGTCAAAACTTTCCGAACCTATAACTTTGTCAAAACTGAACCGATTTTCAAAAGGAAAGGCGTTTTAGTCGTGGCTCGATCTCAATAATTAAACCGCATTCATAGTTGGAAATGTTTTTTTTTTCGAAATTCATGTCAAAACTTTCCGAACCTATAAATATGTCAAAACTTTCAGAACCTATAACTTTGTCAAAACTGAACCGATTTTCAAAAGGAAAGGCGTTTTAGTCGTGGCTCGATCTCAATAATTAAACCCATTCATAGTTGGAAATGTTTTTTTTTTCGAAATTCATGTTAAAACTTTCAGAACCTATAACTTTGTCAAATTTTTCCGAACCTAAACTTGTCAAAACTTTCCGAACCTATAACTTTGTCAAAACTGAACCGATTTTCAAAAGGAAAGGCGTTTTAGTCGTGGCTCGATCTCAATAATTAAACCGCATTCATAGTTGAAAATGTTTTTTTTTTTAAATTCATGTCAAAACTTTCCGAACCTATAAATATGTCAAAACTTTCAGAACCTATAACTTTGTCAAAACTTTCCGAACCTATAACTATGTCAAAACTTTCCGAACCTATAACTTTGTCAAAACTGAACCGATTTTCAAAAGGAAAGGCGTTTTAGTCGTGGCTCGATCTCAATAATTAAACCGCATTCATAGTTGCAAATTTTTTTTTTTTCGAAATTCATGTTAAAACTTTCCGAACCTATAACTTTGTCAAAACTTTCCAAACCTATAACTATGTCAAAACTTTCCGAACCTATAACTTTGTCAAAACTAAACCGATTTTCAAAAGGAAAGGCGTTTTAGTCGTGGCTCGATCTCAATAATTAAACCGCATTCATAGTTGCAAATGTTTTTTTTTTCGAAATTTATGTTAAAACTTTCCGAACTTATAACTTTGTCAAAACTTTCAAAACCTATAACTTTGTCAAAACTTTCCGAACCTATAACTTTGTCAAAACTGAACCGATTTTCAAAAGGAAAGGCGTTTTAGTCGTGGCTCAATCTCAATAATTAAACCCCATTCATAGTTGGAAATGTTTTTTTTTTTCGAAATTTATGTCAAAACTTTCCGAACCTATAACTATGTCAAAACTTTCCGAACCTATAACTATGTCAAAACTGAACCGTATTTCAAAAGGAAAGGCGTTTTAGTCGTGGCTCGATCTCAATAATTAAACCGCATTCATAGTTGGAAATGTTTTTTTTTTCGAAATTTATGTTAAAACTTTCCGAACCTATAACTTTGTCAAAACTTTCCGAACCTATAACTTTGTCAAAACTGAACCGATTTTCAAAAGGAAAGGCGTTTTAGTCGTGGCTCGATCTCAATAATTAAACCGCATTCATAGTTGCAAATGTTTTTTTTTTTCGAAATTCATGTCAAAACTTTCCGAACCTATAAACTATTGTCAAAACTTTCCGAACCTATAACTTTGTCAAAACTGAACCGATTTTCAAAAGGAAAGCCGTTTTAGTCGTGGCTCGATCTCAATAATTAAACCGCAATTCATAGTTAGAAATGTTTTTTTTTTTCGAAATTCATGTTAAATCTTTCCGAACCTATAACTTTGTCAAAACTTTTCTAGAAACCTATAACTTTGTCAAAACTGAACCGATTTTCAAAAGGAAAGGCGTTTTAGTCGTGGCTCGATCTCAATAATTAAACCGCATTCATAGTTGCAAATGTTTTTTTTTCGAAATTCATGTCAAAACTTTCCGAACCTATACTTTGTCCAAACTTTCCGAACCTATAACTTGTCAAAACTTTCCGAACCTATAACTTTAAAACTGAACCGATTTTCAAAAGGAAAGGCGTTTTAGTCGTGGCTCGATCTCAATAATTAAACCGCATTCATAGTTGCAAATGTTTTTTTTTAAATTCATGTCAAAACTTTCCGAACCTATAAATATGTCAAAACTTTCAGAACCTATAACTTTGTCAAAACTGAACCGATTTTCAAAAGGAAAGGCGTTTTAGTCGTGGCTCGATCTCAATAATTAAACCCATTCATAGTTGGAAATGTTTTTTTTTTCGAAATTTATGTTAAAACTTTCCGAACCTATAACTTTGTCAAAACTTTCCGAACCTATTAACTTATGTCAAAACTGAACCGATTTTCAAAAGGAAAGGCGTTTTAGTCGTGGCTCGATCTCAATAATTAAACCGCATTCATAGTTGCAAATGTTTTTTTTTTCGAAATTTATGTTAAAACTTTCCGAACCTATAACTTTGTCAATTAACTTTTCCGAACCTTTAACTATGTCAAAACTTTCCGAACCTATAACTTTGTCAAAACTGAACCGATTTTCAAAAGGAAAGGCGTTTTAGTCGTGGCTCGATCTCAATAATTAAACCGCATTCATAGTTGGAAATGTTTTTTTTTCGAAATTATGTTAAAACTTTCCGCCTATAACTTTGTCAAAACTGCCGAACCTATAACTATGTCAAAACTTTCCGAACCTATAACTTTGTCAAAACTGAACCGATTTTCAAAAGGAAAGGCGTTTTAGTCGTAGCTCGATCTCAATAATTAAACCGAATTCATAGTTGCAAATGTTTTTTTTTTCGAAATATGTATGTCTAAAACTTTCCGAACCTATAACTTTGTCAAAACTGAACCGATTTTCAAAAGGAAAGGCGTTTTAGTCGTGGCTCGATCTCAATAATTAAACCGCATTCATAGTTGGAAATGTTTTTTTTTCGAAATTTATGTTAAAATTTCCGACTATAACTTTGTCAAAACTTTCAGATCCTATAACTTTGTCAAAATTTTCCGAACCTATAACTATGTCAAAACTTTCAGAACCTATAACTTTGTCAAAACTGAACCGATTTTCAAAAGGAAAGGCGTTTTAGTCGTGGCTCGATCTCAATAATTAAACCGCATTCATAGTTGCAAATGTTTTTTTTTTTCGAAATTTATGTTAAAACTTTCCGAACCTATAACGTATATGTCAAAACTTTCAGAACCTATAACTTTGTCAAAACTGTACCGGTTTTCAAAAGGAAAGGCGTTTTAGTCGTGGCTCGATCTCAATAATTAAACCGCATTCATAGTTGCAAATGTTTTTTTTTTCGAAATTCATGTCAAAACTTTCCGAACCTATAACTTTGTCAATTTTTTCCGAACCTTTAACTGTGTCAAAACTTTCCGAACCTATAACTTTGTCAAAACTGAACCGATTTTCAAAAGGAAAGGCGTTTTAGTCGTGGCTCGATCTCAATAATTAAACCGCATTCATAGTTACAAATGTTTTTTTTTTCGAAATTCATGTTAAAACTTTCCGAACCTGTAACTTTATCAAAACTTTCCAAACCTATTACTAATGCAAAACTTTCCGAACCTATAACTTTGTCAAAACTGAACCGATTTTCAAAAGGAAAGGCGTTTTAGTCGTGGCTCGATCTCAATAATTAAACCGCATTCATAGTTGGAAATGTTTTTTTTTTCGAAATTCATGTTAAAACTTTCCGAACCTATACATTTGTCAAAACTTTCCGAACCTATAACTTTGTCAAAACTGAACCGATTTTCAAAAGGAAAGGCGTTTTAGTCGTGGCTCGATCTCAATAATTAAACCGCATTCATAGTTGCAAATGTTTTTTTTCGAAATTTATGTTAAAACTTTCCGAACCTATAACTTTGTCAAAACTTTCCGAACCTATAACTATGTCAAAACTTTCCTATAACTTTGTCAAAACTGAACCGATTTTCAAAAGGAAAGGCGTTTTAGTCGTGGCTCGATCTCAATAATTAAACCGCATTCATAGTTGCAAATGTTTTTTTTTTCGAAATTCGATGTTCAAAACTTTCCAAACCTATACTTGCAAAACTTTCGAACCTATAACTTTGTCAAAACTGAACCGATTTTCAAAAGGAAAGGCGTTTTAGTCGTGGCTCGATCTCAATAATTAAACCGAATTCATAGTTGGAAATGTTTTTTTTTTCGAAATTTATGTTAAAACTTTCCGAACCTATAACTTTGTCAAAACTTTCCGAACCTATAACTTTGTCAAAACTGAACCGATTTTCAAAAGGAAAGGCGTTTTAGTCGTGGCTCGATCTCAATAATTAAACCGCATTCATAGTTGCAAATGTTTTTTTTTTCGAAATTCATGTCAAAACTTTCCGAACCTATAAATATGTCAAAACTTTCAGAACCTATAACTTTGTCAAAACTGAACCGATTTTCAAAAGGAAAGGCGTTTTAGTCGTGGCTCGATCTCAATAATTAAACCGCATTCATAGTTGGAAATGTTTTTTTTTTCGAAATTCATGTAATTGAACCTTAATTCAATTTCCGAACCTTTAACTATGTTTTCCGAACCTATGAACTATTGTCAAAACTGAACCGATTTTCAAAAGGAAAGGCGTTTTAGTCGTGGCTCGATCTCAATAATTAAACCGCATTCATAGTTGCAAATGTTTTTTTTTCGAAATTTATGTTAAAACTTTCCGAACCTATAACTTTGTCAAAACTTTCCGAACCTATAACTATGTCAAAACTTTCCGAACCTATAACTTTGTCAAAACTGAACCGATTTTCAAAAGGAAAGGCGTTTTAGTCGTGGCTCGATCTCAATAATTAAACCGCATTCATAGTTGCAAATGTTTTTTTTTTCGAAATTTATGTTAAAACTTTCCGAACCTATAACTTTGTCAAAACTTTCCGAACCTATACTATGCAAAACTTTCCGAACCTATAACTTTGTCAAAACTGAACCGATTTTCAAAAGGAAAGGCGTTTTAGTCGTGGCTCGATCTCAATAATTAAACCGAATTCATAGTTGGAAATGTTTTTTTTTTCGAAATTTATGTTAAAACTTTCCGAACCTATAACTTTGTCAAAACTTTCCGAACCTATAACTTTGTCAAAACTGAACCGATTTTCAAAAGGAAAGGCGTTTTAGTCGTGGCTCGATCTCAATAATTAAACCGCATTCATAGTTGCAAATGTTTTTTTTTTTGAAATTTATGTTAAAACTTTCCGAACCTATAACTTTGTCAAAACTTTCAGAACCTATAACTTTGTCAAAACTTTCCGAACCTATAACTATGTCAAAACTTTCAGAACCTATAACATTGTCAAAACTGAACCGATTTTCAAAAGGAAAGGCGTTTTAGTCGTGGCTCGATCTCAATAATTAAACCGCAATTCATAGTTGGAAATGTTTTTTTTTTCGAAATTCATGTTAAAACTTTCAGAACCTATAACTTTGTCAAAACTTTCCGAACCTATAACTATGTCAAAACTTTCCGAACCTATAACTTTGTCAAAACTGAACCGATTTTCAAAAGGAAATGCGTTTTAGTCGTGGCTCGATCTCAATAATTAAACCGCATTCATAGTTACAAATGTTTTTTTTTTCGAAATTCATGTCAAAACTTTCCGAACCTTTAACTATGTAAACAACCGATTTTCAAAAGGAAAGGCGTTTTAGTCGTGGCTCGATCTCAATAATTAAACCGCATTTCAAAGTTGCAAATGTTTTTTTTTTCGAAATTTATGTCAAAATTTTCCGAACCTATAACTATGTCAAAACTTTCAGAACCTATATTTTGTCAAAACTGAACAGATTTTCAAAGGAAAGCGTTTTAGTCGTGGCTCGATCTCAATAATTAAACCGCATTCATAGTTGCAATGTTTTTTTTTAAATTCATGTCAAAACTTTCCGAACCTATAAATATGTCAAAACTTTCAGAACCTATAACTTTGTCAAAACTGAACCGATTTTCAAAAGGAAAGGCGTTTTAGCCGTGGCTCGATCTCAATAATTAAACCGCATTCATAGTTGCAAATGTTTTTTTTTTCGAAATTCATGTCAAAACTTTCCGAACCTTTAACTATGTCAAAACTTTCCGAACCTTTAACTATGTCAAAACTTTCCGAACCTATAACTTTGTCAAAACTGAACCGATTTTCAAAAGGAAAGGCGTTTTAGTCGTGGCTCGATCTCAATAATTAAACCGCATTCACAGTTGCAAATGTTTTTTTTTTTCTGAAATTTATGTTAAAACTTTCCGAACCTATAACTTTGTCAAAACTTTTAGAACCTATATTTTCAAAACTTTCCGAACCTATAACTATGTCAAAACTTTCCGAACCTATAACTTTGTCAAAACTGAACCGATTTTCAAAAGGAAAGGCGTTTTAGTCGTGGCTCGATCTCATAATATAATTAAACCGCATTCATAGTTACAAATGATTTTTTTTTTCGAAATTTATGTCAAAACTTTCCGAACCTTTAACTATGTCAAAACTTTCCGAACCTATAACTTTGTCAAAACTGAACCGATTTTCAAAACGAAAGGTGTTTTAGTCGTGGCTCGATCTCAATAAGTAAACCGCATTCATAGTTGGAAATGTTTTTTTTCGAAATTTATGTTAAAACTTTCCGAACCTATAACTTTGTCAAAACTTTCCGAACCTATAACTATGTCAAAACTTTCCGAACCTATAACTTTGTCAAAACTGAACCGATTTTCAAAAGGAAAGGCGTTTTAGTCGTGGCTCGATCTCAATAAGAAAACCGCATTCATAGTTGGAAATGTTTTTTTTCGAAATTTATGTTAAAACTTTCCGAACCTGTAACTTTGTCAAAACTTTCCGAACCTATAACTAATGTCAAAACTTTCCGAACCTATAACTTTGTCAAACCTGAACCGATTTTCAAAAGGAAAGGCGTTTTAGTCGTGGCTCGATCTCAATAATTAAACCGCATTCATAGTTCGAAATGTTTTTTTTTTTTCGAAATTCATGTTAAAACTTTCCGAACCTTTACACTGTCAAACTGAACCGATTTTCAAAAGGAAATGTGTTTTAGTCGTGGCTCGATCTCAATAACTAAACCGCATTCATAGTTAGAAATGTTTTTTTTTGAAATTCATGTCAAATCTTTCCGAACCTATAAATATGTCAAAACTTTCAAAACCTATAACTTTGTCAAAACTGAACCGATTTTCAAAAGGAAAGGCGTTTTAGTCGTGGCTCGTTCTCAATAATTAAAATTCATAGTTGGAAATTTTTTTTTTCGAAATTCATGTTAAAAGTTTTCGAACCTATAACTTTGTCAAAACTTTCCGAACCTATAACTTTGTCAAAACTGAACCGATTTTCAAAAGGAAAGGCGTTTTAGTCGTGGCTCGATCTCAATAATTAAACCGCATTCATAGTTGAAAATGTTTTTTTTTAAATTCATGTCAAATTGCCGAACTTATAAATATGTCAAAACTTTCCGAACCTATAACTTTGTCAAAACTTTCCGAACCTATAACTTTGTCAAAACTTTCCGAACCTAGAACTTTGTCAAAACTGAACCGATTTTCAAAAGGAAAGGCGTTTTAGTCGTGGCTCGATCTCAATAATTAAACCGCATACATAGTTGGTAATGTTTTTTTTTTCGAAATTTATGTTAAAATTTTCCGAACCTATAACTTTGTCAAAACTTTCTGAACCTATAACTATGTCAAAACTTTCCGAACCTATAACTTTGTCAAAACTGAACCGATTTTCAAAAGGAAAGGCGTTTTAGTCGTGGCTCGATCTCAATAATTAAACCGCATTCATAGTTGCAAATGTTTTTTTTTTTCGAAATTCATGTCAAAACTTTCCGAACCTATAACTTTGTCAAAACTTTCAAAACCTATAACTTTGTCAAAACTTTCCGAACCTATAACTTTGTCAAAACTTTCCGAACCTATAACTTTGTCAAAACTGAACCGATTTTCAAAAGGAAAGGCGTTTTAGTCGTGGCTCGATCTCAATAATTAAACCGCATTCATAGTTGCACATGTTTTTTTTTCGAAATTCATGTCAAAACTTTCCGAACCTATAACTTTGTCAATTTTTTCCGAACTTTTAACAGTGTCAAAACTTTCCGAACCTATAACTTTGTCAAAACTGAACCGATTTTCAAAAGGAAAGGCGTTTTAGTCGTGGCTCGATCTCAATAATTAAACCGCATTCATAGTTGCAAATGTTTTTTTTTTCGAAATGTATGTCAAAATTTTCCGAACCTATAACTTTGTCAAAACTTTCAGAACCTATAACTTTGTCAAAACTGAACAGATTTTCAAAAGGCAAGGCGTTTTAGTCGTGGCTCGATCTCAATAATTAAACCGCATTCATAGTTCGAAATGTTTTTTTTTAAATTATGTAAAACTTTCCGAACCTATAATCATGTTAAAACTTTCCGAACTTATAACTTTGTCAAAACTGAACCGATTTTCAAAAGGAAAGGCGTTTTAGTCGTGGCTCGATCTCAATAGTTAAACCGCATCCATAGTTGCAAATGTTTTTTTTTTCGAAATTCATGTTAAAACTGTCCGAACCTATAACTTTGTCAAAACTTTCCGAACCTATAACTATGTCAAAACTTTCCGAACCTATAACGTTGTCAAAACTGAACCGATTTTCAAAAGGAAAGGCGTTTTAGTCGTGGCTCGATCTCAATAATTAAACCGCATTCATAGTTGCAAATGTTTTTTTTTTTGAAATTCATGTTAAAACTTTCCGAACCTATAACTTTGTCAAAACTGAACCGATTTTCAAAAGGAAATGCGTTTTAGTCGTGGCTCGATCTCAATAACTAAACCGCATTCATAGTTAGAAATGTGTTTTTTTTTTCGAAATTCATGTCAAATCTTTCCGAACCTATAAATATGTCAAAACTTTCAAAACCTATAACTTTGTCAAAACTGAACCGATTTTCAAAAGGAAAGGCGTTTTAGTCGTGGCTCGATCTCAATAATTAAACCGCATTCATAGTTGGAAATGTTTTTTTTTCGAAATTTATGTTAAAACTTTTCGAACCTATAACTTTGTCAAAACTTTCCGAACCTATAACTTTGTCAAAACTGAACCGATTTTCAAAAGGAAAGGCGTTTTAGTCGTGGCTCGATCTCAATAATTAAACCGCATTCATAGTTGCAAATGTTTTTTTTTGAAATTCATGTCAAAACTTTCCGAACCTATAAATATGTCAAAACTTTCAGAACCTATAACTTTGTCAAAACTTTCCGAACCTATAACTTTGTCAAAACTTTCCGAACCTAGAACTTTGTCAAAACTGAACCGATTTTCAAAAGGAAAGGCGTTTTAGTCGTGGCTCAACCTCAATAATTAAACCGCATTCATAGTTGGAAATGTTTTTTTTTCGAAATTTATGTTAAAATTTTCCGAACCTATAACTTTGTCAAAACTTTCTGAACCTATAACTATGTAAAAACTTTCCGAACCTATAACTTTGTCAAAACTGAACCGATTTTAAAAAGGAAATGCGTTTTAGTCGTGGCTCGATCTCAATAGTTAAACCGCATCCATAATTGCAAATGTTTTTTTTTTCGAAATTCATGTTAAAACTGTCCGAACCTATAACTTTGTAAAAACTTTCCAAACCTCTAACTATGTCAAAACTTTCCGAACCTATAACTTTGTCAAAACTGAACCGATTTTCAAAAGAAAAGGCGTTTTAGTCGTGGCTCGATCTCAATAATTAAACCGCATTCATAGTTGGAAATGTTTTTTTTTTTCGAAATTTACTGTCAAAACTTTCCGAACCTATAACTTTGTCAAAACTTTCCGAACCTATAACTTTGTCAAAACTTTCCGAACCTAGAACTTTGTCAAAACTGAACCGATTTTCAAAAGGAAAGGCGTTTTAGTCGTGGCTCAATCTCAATAATTAAACCGCATTCATAGTTGGTAATTATTTTTTTTTCGAAATTTATGTTAAAATTTTCCGAACCTATAACTTTGTCAAAACTTTCTGAACCTATAACTATGTCAAAACTTTCCGAACCTATAACTTTGTCAAAACTGAACCGATTTTCAAAAGGAAAGGCGTTTTAGTCGTGGCTCGATCTCAATAATTAAACCGCATTCATAGTTGCAAATGTTTTTTTTTTTCGAAATTTATGTTAAAACTTTCCGAACTTATAACTTTGTCAAAACTTTCAAAACCTATAACTTTGTCAAAACTTTCCGAACCTATAACTTTGTCAAAACTTTCCGAACCTATAACTTTGTCAAAACTGAACCGATTTTCAAAAGGAAAGGCGTTTTAGTCGTGGCTCGATCTCAATAATTAAACCGCATTCATATTTGCACATGTTTTTTTTTTCGAAATTCATGTCAAAATTTTCCGAACCTATAACTTTGTCAATTTTTTCCGAACTTTTAACAGTGTCAAAACTTTCCGAACCTATAACTTTGTCAAAACTGAACCGATTTTCAAAAGGAAAGGCGTTTTAGTCGTGGCTCAATCTCAATAATTAAACCGCATTCATAGTTGCAAATGTTTTTTTTTTTCGAAATGTATGTCAAAATTTTCCGAACCTATAACTTTGTCAAAACTTTCAGAACCTATAACTTTGTCAAAAATGAAAAGATTTTCAAAAGGCAATGCGTTTTAGTCGTGGCTCGATCTCAATAATTAAACCGCATTCATAGTTCGAAATGTTTTTTTTTCTTTCGAAATTCATGTTAAAACTTTCCGAACTTATAACTTTGTCAAAACTGAACCGATTTTCAAAAGGAAAGGCGTTTTAGTCGTGGCTCGATCTCAATAGTTAAACCGCATCCATAATTGCAAATGTTTTTTTTTTCGAAATTCATGTTAAAACTGTCCGAACCTATAACTTTGTCAAAACTTTCCAAACCTATAACTATGTCAAAACTTTCCGAACCTATAACGTTGTCAAAACTGAACCGATTTTCAAAAGAAAAGGCGTTTTAGTCGTGGCTCGATCTCAATAATTAAACCGCATTCATAGTTGGAAATGTTTTTTTTTTTTTAAATTCATGTTAAAACTTTCCGAACCTATAACTTTGTCAAAACTGAACCGATTTTCAAAAGGAAATGTGTTTTAGTCGTGACTCGATCTCAATAACTAAACCGCATTCAAAGTTAGAAATGTTTTTTTTTTTCGAAATTCATGTCAAATCTTTCCGAACCTATAAATATGTCAAAACTTTCAAAACCTATAACTTTGTCAAAACTGAACCGATTTTCAAAAGGAAAGGCGTTTTAGTCGTGGCTCGTTCTCAATAATTAAAATTCATAGTTGGAAATTTTTTTTTTCGAAATTTATGTTAAAACTTTTCGAACCTATAACTTTGTCAAAACTTTCCGAACCTATAACTTTGTCAAAACTGAACCGATTTTCAAAAGGAAAGGCGTTTTAGTCGTGGCTCGATCTCAATAATTAAACCGCATTCATAGTTGCAAATGTTTTTTTTTTAAATTCATGTCAAAACTTTCCGAACCTATAAATATGTCAAAACTTTCAGAACCTATAACTTTGTCAAAACTTTCCGAACCTATAACTTTGTCAAAACTTTCCGAACCTAGAACTTTGTCAAAACTGAACCGATTTTCAAAAGGAAAGGCGTTTTAGTCGTGGCTCAACCTCAATAATTAAACCGCATTCATAGTTGGAAATGTTTTTTTTTCGAAATTTATGTTAAAATTTTCCGAACCTATAACTTTGTCAAAACTTTCTGAACCTATAACTATGTAAAAACTTTCCGAACCTATAACTTTGTCAAAACTGAACCGATTTTAAAAAGGAAATGCGTTTTAGTCGTGGCTCGATCTCAATAGTTAAACCGCATCCATAAATGCAAATGTTTTTTTTTTCGAAATTCATGTTAAAACTGTCCGAACCTATAACTTTGTAAAAACTTTCCAAACCTCTAACTATGTCAAAACTTTCCGAACCTATAACTTTGTCAAAACTGAACCGATTTTCAAAAGAAAAGGCGTTTTAGTCGTGGCTCGATCTCAATAATTAAACCGCATTCATAGTTGGAAATGTTTTTTTTTTAAATTCATGTTAAAACTTTCCGAACCTATAACTTTGTCAAAACTGAACCGATTTTCAAAAGGAAATGTGTTTAAGTCGTGGCTCGATCTCAATAACTAAACCGCATTCATAGTTAGAAATGTTTTTTTTTTTCGAAATTCATGTCAAATCTTTCCGAACCTATAAATATGTCAAAACTTTCAAAACCTATAACTTTGTCAAAACTGAACCGATTTTCAAAAGGAAAGGCGTTTTAGTCGTGGCTCGTTCTCAATAATTAAAATTCATAGTTTGAAATTTTTTTTTTCGAAATTTATGTTAAAACTTTTTGAACCTATAACTTTGTCAAAACTTTCCGAACCTATAATTTTGTCAAAACTGAACCGATTTTCAAAAGGAAAGGCGTTTTAGTCGTGGCTCGATCTCAATAATTAAACCGCATTCATAGTTGCAAATGTTTTTTTTTTAAATTCATGTCAAAACTTTCCGAACCTATAAATATGTCAAAACTTTCAGAACCTATAACTTTGTCAAAACTTTCCGAACCTATAACTTTGTCAAAACTTTCCGAACCTAGAACTTTGTCAAAACTGAACCGATTTTCAAAAGGAAAGGCGTTTTAGTCGTGGCTCAATCTCAATAATTAAACCGCATTCATAGTTGGTAATTATTTTTTTTTCGAAATTTATGTTAAAATTTTCCGAACCTATAACTTTGTCAAAACTTTCTGAACCTATAACTATGTCAAAACTTTCCGAACCTATAACTTTGTCAAAACTGAACCGATTTTCAAAAGGAAAGGCGTTTTAGTCGTGGCTCGATCTCAATAATTAAACCGCATTCATAGTTGCAAATGTTTTTTTTTTTCGAAATTTATGTTAAAACTTTCCGAACTTATAACTTTGTCAAAACTTTCAAAACCTATAACTTTGTCAAAACTTTCCGAACCTATAACTTTGTCAAAACTTTCCGAACCTATAACTTTGTCAAAACTGAACCGATTTTCAAAAGGAAAGGCGTTTTAGTCGTGGCTCGATCTCAATAATTAAACCGCATTCATATTTGCACATGTTTTTTTTTCGAAATTCATGTCAAAATTTTCCGAACCTATAACTTTGTCAATTTTTTCCGAACTTTTAACAGTGTCAAAACTTTCCGAACCTATAACTTTGTCAAAACTGAACCGATTTTCAAAAGGAAAGGCGTTTTAGTCGTGGCTCAATCTCAATAATTAAACCGCATTCATAGTTGCAAATGTTTTTTTTTTTCGAAATGTATGTCAAAATTTTCCGAACCTATAACTTTGTCAAAACTTTCAGAACCTATAACTTTGTCAAAAATGAAAAGATTTTCAAAAGGCAATGCGTTTTAGTCGTGGCTCGATCTCAATAATTAAACCGCATTCATAGTTCGAAATGTTTTTTTTTCTTTCGAAATTCATGTTAAAACTTTCCGAACTTATAACTTTGTCAAAACTGAACCGATTTTCAAAAGGAAAGGCGTTTTAGTCGTGGCTCGATCTCAATAGTTAAACCGCATCCATAATTGCAAATGTTTTTTTTTTCGAAATTCATGTTAAAACTGTCCGAACCTATAACTTTGTCAAAACTTTCCAAACCTATAACTATGTCAAAACTTTCCGAACCTATAACGTTGTCAAAACTGAACCGATTTTCAAAAGAAAAGGCGTTTTAGTCGTGGCTCGATCTCAATAATTAAACCGCATTCATAGTTGGAAATGTTTTTTTTTTTTAAATTCATGTTAAAACTTTCCGAACCTATAACTTTGTCAAAACTGAACCGATTTTCAAAAGGAAATGTGTTTTAGTCGTGACTCGATCTCAATAACTAAACCGCATTCAAAGTTAGAAATGTTTTTTTTTTTCGAAATTCATGTCAAATCTTTCCGAACCTATAAATATGTCAAAACTTTCAAAACCTATAACTTTGTCAAAACTGAACCGATTTTCAAAAGGAAAGGCGTTTTAGTCGTGGCTCGTTCTCAATAATTAAAATTCATAGTTGGAAATTTTTTTTTTCGAAATTTATGTTAAAACTTTTCGAACCTATAACTTTGTCAAAACTTTCCGAACCTATAACTTTGTCAAAACTGAACCGATTTTCAAAAGGAAAGGCGTTTTAGTCGTGGCTCGATCTCAATAATTAAACCGCATTCATAGTTGCAAATGTTTTTTTTTTAAATTCATGTCAAAACTTTCCGAACCTATAAATATGTCAAAACTTTCAGAACCTATAACTTTGTCAAAACTTTCCGAACCTATAACTTTGTCAAAACTTTCCGAACCTAGAACTTTGTCAAAACTGAACCGATTTTCAAAAGGAAAGGCGTTTTAGTCGTGGCTCAACCTCAATAATTAAACCGCATTCATAGTTGGAAATGTTTTTTTTTCGAAATTTATGTTAAAATTTTCCGAACCTATAACTTTGTCAAAACTTTCTGAACCTATAACTATGTAAAAACTTTCCGAACCTATAACTTTGTCAAAACTGAACCGATTTTAAAAAGGAAATGCGTTTTAGTCGTGGCTCGATCTCAATAGTTAAACCGCATCCATAAATGCAAATGTTTTTTTTTTCGAAATTCATGTTAAAACTGTCCGAACCTATAACTTTGTAAAAACTTTCCAAACCTCTAACTATGTCAAAACTTTCCGAACCTATAACTTTGTCAAAACTGAACCGATTTTCAAAAGAAAAGGCGTTTTAGTCGTGGCTCGATCTCAATAATTAAACCGCATTCATAGTTGGAAATGTTTTTTTTTTTTAAATTCATGTTAAAACTTTCCGAACCTATAACTTTGTCAAAACTGAACCGATTTTCAAAAGGAAATGTGTTTAAGTCGTGGCTCGATCTCAATAACTAAACCGCATTCATAGTTAGAAATGTTTTTTTTTTTCGAAATTCATGTCAAATCTTTCCGAACCTATAAATATGTCAAAACTTTCAAAACCTATAACTTTGTCAAAACTGAACCGATTTTCAAAAGGAAAGGCGTTTTAGTCGTGGCTCGTTCTCAATAATTAAAATTCATAGTTTGAAATTTTTTTTTTCGAAATTTATGTTAAAACTTTTTGAACCTATAACTTTGTCAAAACTTTCCGAACCTATAATTTTGTCAAAACTGAACCGATTTTCAAAAGGAAAGGCGTTTTAGTCGTGGCTCGATCTCAATAATTAAACCGCATTCATAGTTGCAAATGTTTTTTTTTTTAAATTCATGTCAAAACTTTCCGAACCTATAAATATGTCAAAACTTTCAGAACCTATAACTTTGTCAAAACTTTCCGAACCTATAACTTTGTCAAAACTTTCCGAACCTAGAACTTTGTCAAAACTGAACCGATTTTCAAAAGGAAAGGCGTTTTAGTCGTGGCTCAATCTCAATAATTAAACCGCATTCATAGTTGGAAATGTTTTTTTTTTCGAAATTTATGTTAAAATTTTCCGAACCTATAACTTTGTCAAAACTTTCTGAACCTATAACTATGTCAAAACTTTCCGAACCTATAACTTTGTCAAAACTGAACCGATTTTCAAAAGGAAAGGCGTTTTAGTCGTGGCTCGATCTCAATAATTAAACCGCATTCATAGTTGCAAATGTTTTTTTTTTTTTTCGAAATTTATGTTAAAACTTTCCGAACTTATAACTTTGTCAAAACTTTCAAAACCTATAACTTTGTCAAAACTTTCCGAACCTATAACTTTGTCAAAACTTTCCGAACCTATAACTTTGTCAAAACTGAACCGATTTTCAAAAGGAAAGGCGTTTTAGTCGTGGCTCGATCTCAATAATTAAACCGCATTCATATTTGCACATGTTTTTTTTTTCGAAATTCATGTCAAAATTTTCCGAACCTATAACTTTGTCAATTTTTTCCGAACTTTTAACAGTGTCAAAACTTTCCGAACCTATAACTTTGTCAAAACTGAACCGATTTTCAAAAGGAAAGGCGTTTTAGTCTGTGGCTCGATCTCAATAATTAAACCGCATTCATAGTTGCAAATGTTTTTTTTTCGTAATTCATGTCAATACTTTCCGAACCTATAACTTTGTCAAAACTGAACCGATTTTCAAAAGGAAAGGCGTTTTAGTCGTGGCTCAATCTCAATAATTAAACCGCATTCATAGTTGCAAATGTTTTTTTTTTTCGAAATGTATGTCAAAATTTTCCGAACCTATAACTTTGTCAAAACTTTCAGAACCTATAACTTTGTCAAAAATGAAAAGATTTTCAAAAGGCAATGCGTTTTAGTCGTGGCTCGATCTCAATAATTAAACCGCATTCATAGTTCGAAATGTTTTTTTTTCTTTCGAAATTCATGTTAAAACTTTCCGAACTTATAACTTGTCAAAACTGAACCGATTTTCAAAAGGAAAGGCGTTTTAGTCGTGGCTCGATCTCAATAGTTAAACCGCATCCATAATTGCAAATGTTTTTTTTTTCGAAATTCATGTTAAAACTGTCCGA
>JAWNNV010000341.1:0-13695 GCA_035044485.1 Scaptomyza reducta
TTAAAACATTTAAAAGTAATTATTGCAAAAAAAAAACAGGTTTTTTTTTGGTGAAAACTTTGTGATTATTAGTGATTAAATGTTAAAAAAAATAATATATATACTTGACGGTTGGGCTTTTATGATGACAGACATTGTATTTCAAATTCATAAAGTATTACCATGGCTAAGATATAAAGCGGATTCCATACCCAAGTTTGCAATTAGTTCTTTAAAATTGTGTTTTAGTCATAAATTGTCACGTTGTAGACCTAAATGTTATTGTTCAGTGTTTTCGACTATAGGTTTACAGTAATAGACACAATTGCAGACGTTCGTGTATTTCTTATTAATGTATTTCGGGTTTTCACACAACAATTTAATAATTAAGTTTCAAAACACAGCAATGATAAAAAATAATATTGTTAAATAAGATAACTTTGTTGTAAACTTTAGGAACTGTACAAGAACTAATGTATTAAGGCCTCGGAATTCGGATCTGGAAACGGTTCGTTAATTCCTAAATTTTTCAGGTTTTAGTAAAAAAAAATATGGTATATATCACGTCTGGGGGAATGAACTGGCCTGTTTATTTAAGAACGAAAGGATGGCCGTGACCTAATGATTTTTTTTTTTGCAGTTTTTGGAGGGATTAGTTTTTTTTTCAAAATTTTATATACTGTAAGGATGTGGTTTCATCAAAATTCAGTTATTGATTTCCCAGTTCCCCAGTGGACGGAACACCCCAAGCTTGGCACTTTATCGGACGCAACCGTGTCTGCAAAATTTTAAATGTATTTTAAATGGTGTCAAAAAGAATTGCGTTCATTTATACGAACAAACAAATGAAAATAAAATTTAAGTCAAATCCGGCGGATAGAAAGAGTTCTCATTTGCCCAGTTCCAAAAGTTAACAAAAATGTCTAAACTAGTGTAATAAGTTGATTAATAAAACCCAAATGTATAAAAGTTATTTGTGAAATTTTTTTCTGAACCACATTTTGCTGCGCCGCGGCTCGGGGAGATTTGGGTTAATTTCATACTCATCGCTTGAATGAATCTGGATGGGTTGCTTAAACTTATTTTTGTGACGCTCGCTTAACGCATGTGGCATCTCAGATGATCGCGATGGTGGGTTAAAGTTTTGGTAATTCCAAAGCTCATCCTCGTTCTCGTCACTGGTAGGCGGCTGCACTTGGATTCCAGGTGTCGGAACCTTACTTCGTCGTTTTTTCGTGGACTGGCTGCGGCTTCCCAAACCAGAACTGCGGCGCATTGTGTTCTCTAGTACGAGCAATTTCATTCGTGGCGATTTTGCTGCTTTATGTTGGACCGCTTGTCGTGAACTTGGCTTCCGTAGCGTCGGCGATGTTTTCACTGAATTTAACGCTTTTAAAATACTTCGCTTGGCATTTTGTGTCTCCTCCAGACCATGACTATCGGCATTAGGCATTTTCCGCTTATAGATGTTGCCGGTAGTTTTGGCCACCGAGCCAGATTTGCGCAACGACATCGCTGATGAAGACATTGCTGACATGTTTCTTACCGACATGGGCGTTCGTGGAGCCGTCGACCGGGGTGTAGCTGGTGGCTGCATTTTTCCGCTGATTGTTGAAGTCAAACCTGTTTGCTTGCGTGCAGAACATTGCTGCTCTTTAGCTAGTTGTAGTCGCACCCAATCATTGGCCATGTGTTCCAATATATTCTCTCCATGAACCAAAAACGGGGAGCTAGTACGCAACTCATATGCCTTCACCAACTCGCTTATCTGCTTCTCTATCTTTGGCAGCTTGCTGCCGATAGCTTTGCGCTCGCGCTCCTCCTTAAGAAGTTGACCCCCGCGATTGTTAAACCGATTCGGATCGTTGGCCTTGGCCTCGAGTGCCTCCATGCGTGCCCAAAATTCGGCGCGACTAGAAAAAAGCTCTAAAATTTCTATGTTGCTATTGTAAAATTTTTTTAGGTCATCAAGCTCAAGCTTATGCAGCTCTAACAAATCCTCGGTATACCATTCATTGTAAAAGTTGAAAAAACGTTTTCGCTCCTGTTGCGATTTTAATGTCAAATCCCACCACTTTTCAATATCCAGTCGTAGTTGATCAATAAAACTTTTTAGGTTTTTACGGCGCAACTCCTGGCAGCGCTGCAATTCCTCCTGCAGCACATCATAGTTATATTGCGAATACTCTGTGGCCTCGCGCACTTTATGCATGGCGAATTCGTCCGATACCTGCAGACGATCCCAAAGCACGTAAATCTTCTCTCGCATATCGTTCATGCGTTCGCGTAGCTCTACCAACTGCGCGGCAAACTCTTTTTGCATGAATCTAAGCTTCTCAATTATATCTGGTGTCAGGCTTTGGTTAGCCTGGCTGAGCAAATGCTCATCAGCTGCTGAGTCTAACCATATTCGGAGCACCTTCAAGTCCTGTTTAATCTTACTGCGTAACTGAAACAGCTCTTCCATGCGACGCATGCGCTCTGCTCGCAGATTATCCAGATGCTTACAAAAGGCAGACATTTCTTCCGGCTTGGGGAGTGGGTCGGCCAGTAATGGCAGCGGCAACTCGCCCAGTTCTTCACATAGTTGATCTTGTTGCAAAAGCAGCTCGCAGATTTCAGAGCGTCGCACGCGCAACTCTTCTCGAAGATGCTCAATGCTTAAGTCCAACTTTTGTTGCCATATGGTTAGCGGCATATCCTCAGGCATTTCGCCAATATCCAGTTGTTTGTGAAGCAGGCGCCTTAAGTCTGCGGTCTCAGCTAATAGTGCGCTGATACCATCCCTGATTGTCTGTTCCTTCTCATTCGATTCTGTTAGCAGATCTACGTAGACGGACCGCACGCGGTCCTCCAACTTAATCATTAGCTTACGGCCATCGTCCTTATTAAACATATAAGACCATTTGTTAAATAGGATATCAACATGTTCGCTCGTAATGTTAAGAATTGACGATTTTGTTCTTTCTTCGTCCATATTTATTTATTAAAACATTAAACTTTTATTTACATTTACAAATTCAATGTCATAAAGACAATGTAGGCGTCCACACTTTGAATACACAAACGAAGCGCAGTTATAAGCATTTGTTTCCGATATATCGATATTTGTAGACAAATTCTTAATATCGGCACCTAAAATAGGAAACGATTGGCGGAGGACCTAGAAACAACGAGTATGTAAAAGTACAAGAGTGGAAAACAGTACGCCTTTTTGCTTAACAGAAAACGTCACTTACATTTAGCGATCGTTTGCAAGGGGATAGGTGAATAAGTACCAATTCTGCTTTGTCAACTCATTCACAAAGAGTGCGATGCATGAGACAAAGATTACTTGGTGCCATGCTTCGTTGCTCTTGTTGTTGTCACAGCACTTGAGATCGTCAATTTTCGACTTTTAGTTGAATCTGCTTGCTAATGCCTTAGATGGGAGAGTAGTATAGACTTTATAAGAACTTTGTGCAATTGTATGACCAAACGTAAAATACTTAAATATGACTTCCAAAATATATATGCGTATGTAGATATTGGGAATTAGGTAGATCATTAATTACTTTTTGAACAGGTTTAAAATGAGTAAATACCAAATTAACACTACCCATAAAATAAACGCATTTTGCATTGAAATACTTAACATTAACCCTCCTTGTATTAAAAATATTACATTAATATCATTGACTTTAATTAAATATTGTAAAAGAGGGTATTAAAACAAACTAGACATGACAATCATAACGTATTGTTGTTGTTAGTCTAGCCCTAGTCCGTATGTGATATGGGGAAGTTAACAGACGGTGGGCGTGCTATTTTCGGCTCATTATTTACATACTCGTTGCCTAGACACTAGCTGTAGAGTTGCTATACAAGCGAACGTGAACAAAAAACAGCTGATATTTTTTTACAAATAGTATTATAACGAATATTGATAAAGAATCAAAAAAAAAAAAAATTTTCCACTTCTTTTGATATGAATTTTTATGAATTCTCACCCTAGCTCATAACGTTATATTTTCTAAAGCGCTTGACTATTGATAAAAAAAAATATATAAGAAACTCAGCTTTTCAGTATCATTAAGAATTTATAAAATTATTTTCCCCAGAATAAGACATCCAAGCATCCTGTCACCATCATTTCTTTATTTCTGGTGACTTTGAAATCCTGAAATTAAACTGTAATAAGCACAGCAAAATTTAGCTCCAAGTTAAATTAAATACACAATTACATTTTAAACAATAAATAAAATAAATATAGAATCTAAAATAAAAATAAATAAAATATGATACAATAAAATAATATCTAATATTGAATTGAATTTAATTTTAATCTGCTAGTATTCAGGTGTGGCTCCAAATTTTACCAGGTTATATATATAATATAAGTTAATTTAAAAAAAAAATTGCAATAATAAACATACGAGCAGATTCCTACGAAGTTATGATACTATCGTAGCATTTCGGTAAGTAGTTTACACGGTGGAGTAGTTTACACGGTGCAACTCATTGTGTTTTGTGAGCAAGGTTAGTAGGGCGTCTAGGGAATTATCTTTTTATTATTCCAACAAAAAAACACATATACTGCCAAGCTATAAGCAATAATCGTCATCACACCGTTTAGGCGTGAGCTTATCAATGAGCATATATTTCTGCAACAGTGCTTAAAGTGAATCCAAAAATATTTAAAATTGCTTATGTAAACAATGTGGCAGCACCATAATTAAGTCTTTTAAATTTGTTACAATATTTGTAAATACTTTTTCTATTTTTGATGTGCTGAAGAGCGGAGCTACTTTTAAGAATATTCGACAATTGGACGACTTTTTAAAAAGTTTGAAGTTGTTTTTTTTGTTATTAGTTAGTGGAAACACGATTATGATACACAATAATCCCTATAATACAATTGTTTCTTTAGCAGTGCAATATCGATCGTTCAGGACTGATTATGTGTAAAAATAAGTATATAACTCCAAAGCCCGATATGCAAATTGCCTTAAATTTCCTAACTGTGTTCTTTACAAATACAAATGTCTTTAGCTATATTTATCGGATTACGATTTAGAAGCGCAATATACCACCAATGAACTATCTATCGATATTTATGCATTTTTGTAAATATCAGTGGTGAGTATCGATGTTTTCTTTTCATCTCTTGGAAAGGACATGTTAAATTTGAATACGCAAAAGGTAAATTTAAAGATTGTAGTTATAAAGTGAAATTAATTAAGCTATTTAAAAACGAATGCGGAAATTACGACGCCTATCAATGAAGAAGCTAATAATATTTATGCGTGCCAACACGAAGTCAACGAATGTTCAGTAAGGCTGGGCAAATTATTTCAAATCGGCGAACGCGGCCAAAGTCGCTCGTGTTCGACAATCTTATGTTTATAAACATCAATGAATCAATTTATGAAACTTTTGAAGAAAACATATGATCTGTAATTTTACATACAATCTCTCCATTTTATGTGCGTTTGTGAATAAAGGAATTTAAATGTTATGATCCTTCATTTTAATCAACAAATAAAAGTTTTATGTTTATGTTAAAAAATAAATAATATTATGTTATGTATTTTATTCGCTTTAAATGAATTAATTAATTAGTAATTAATTTCATTTTTGATTGCATTTTGTATTTTTATAATATTTTTTTTGACAAAAATAGTCGGATGCTGACAAATGCTTCTGGAATAAACTTTCCTGTTGATCGCATCGAATGTAAAATGTCGAATACAGAACTCTTTAGTAACGGGAGCGCCACCTAGTGCGCTGTTTTTCGATGTTACAATTAATAATTATATATTTCACCACAGTGAGTTTTCTATCGATATCGCCCAATGGCACAAAATTGAGGTTTTGCTTAAAAAGTCATATTAACCGCTTTGATTTTTTTTGGTTTCTCGGATTTCAAATAATTTTATAAGATAAATGAATACAAGCAACTTCTTAGTTTTATTATCTGCGATGGAGCAACATAAAGCAATAATGTGTCTTTGGTGATAGTTGAAGACGATAGTCGATCGATATGCACAATTGCATTCATGTAATTATATCGAAGATACGTAACCACGACTAGGCCCTTATACCATTTGCATAGGTGAAAATGTGTTTGTTGCCGACAATAACGCCGTCCTAGTGTAAACAGCCTGTTAATAAATTTTTTTTGAAAAGGTGGCAACATTACTTTTTGTTTTAAATGTACCGGATCATTTTGAATGTTGTTAGCGTCCTTTTCTGAAATTTGGCATTGTGCATAACATAAAATTAAAAAAATAAATATGGATGAACAAAAAACAAAATTGTCAATTCTTAACATTACGAGCAAACATGTTGATACCCTGTTTAACAAGTGGTCTCATATGTTTGATAAGGACGATTGCCGTGAGCTAATGATTAAGTTGGAGGACCGCGTGCGGTCCGTCTACGTAGATCTGCTAACAGAATCGAATGAGAAGGAACAGACAATCAGGGATGGTATCAGCGCACTATTAGCTGAGACCGCAGACTTAAGGCGCCTGCTTCACAAACAACTGGATATTGGCGAAATGCCTGAGGATATGCCGCTAACCATATGGCAACAAAAGTTGGACTTAAGCATTGAGCATCTTCGAGAAGAGTTGCGCGTGCGACGCTCTGAAATCTGCGAGCTGCTTTTGCAACAAGATCAACTATGTGAAGAACTGGGCGAGTTGCCGCTGCCATTACTGGCCGACCCACTCCCCAAGCCGGAAGAAATGTCTGCCTTTTGTAAGCATCTCGATAATCTGCGAGCAGAGCGCATGCGTCGTATGGAAGAGCTGTTTCAGATACGCACTCAGATTAAGCAGGTCGTGAAGGTGCTCGGAATACGGTTGGATTCAGCAGCTGATGAGCATTTACTCAGCCAGGCAAACCAAAGCCTGACACCAGATATAATTGAGAAGCTTAGATTCATGCAAAAAGAGTTTGCCGCGCAGTTGGTAGAGCTACGCGAACGCATGAACGATATGCGAGAGAAGATTTACGTGCTTTGGGATCGTCTGGAGGTATCGGACGAATTCGCCATGCATAAAGTGCGCGAGGCCACAGAGTATTCGCAATATAACTATGATGTGCTGCAGGAGGAATTGCAGCGCTGCCAGGAGTTGCGCCGTAAAAACCTAAAAAGTTTTATTGATCAACTACGACTGGATATTGAAAAGTGGTGGGATTTGACATTAAAATCGCAACAGGAGCGAAAACGTTTTTCCAACTTTTACAATGAATGGTATACCGAGGATTTGTTAGAGCTGCATGAGCTTGAGCTTGATGACCTAAAAAAATTTTACAATAGCAACATAGAAATTTTTGAGCTTTTTTCTAGTCGCGCCGAATTTTGGGCACGCATGGAGGCACTCGAGGCCAAGGCCAACGATCCGAATCGGTTTAACAATCGCGGGGGTCAACTTCTTAAGGAGGAGCGCGAGCGCAAAGCTATCGGCAGGAAGCTGCCAAAGATAGAGAACCAGATAAGCGAGTTGGTGAAGGCATATGAGTTGCGTACTAGCTCCCCGTTTTTGGTTCATGGAGAGAATATATTGGAACACATGGCCAATGATTGGGTGCGACTACAACTAGCTAAAGAGCAGCAATGTTCTGCACGCAAGCAAACAGGTTTGACTTCAACAATCAGCGGAAAAATGCAGCCACCAGCTACACCCCGGTCGACGGCTCCACGAACGCCCATGTCGCTAAGAAACATGTCAGCAATGTCTTCATCAGCGATGTCGTTGCGCAAAACTCCTTGTAATATGCGGCAAGCTTTCACGGGTGCGGTGGCCACCACCGGCCAGCTGCAAAAGAGGAAGATGCCGATTACCGCTAATGGTAGTAAGTTGCACACACCAAATGCAAAGCGGAGTCTGATAAAAACGTTAAGCCGCTTTAAAGCATCGCCAGAATTGAGAATGTCGAACCAACGTCCAGTGTCCTTTCAACAGAAAGCGACCAAGCCGCCAATAAGGAAGGTGCATGTTCTTAAAAATACGCTTCGTCGCAGCTCAGGACTGGGAAGGCGAAGCACAGGCAGTCCTTCAAAAAAGGTAAGATCGAGGCTGCCAATGCTGAAAATCCGTGTTCAGGCTCTACCCTGTGCGGAGAACGACGACTACTACGATACGTTTGAAAAGTCTTTTGAGCCTGCTGCTTGTTCGTCCTGAGAAAGCGCGTATAGATATAATCAACGGAAAGCCTTAATAATTGTAAGATATTAAGAATATTTTTTTTATTATTATTTCATCATTTAATTTATTTTCATTAATATTTTAAGATAAGGAGACGCAATTTTATGTATTAACTTTGTAATGAAATGTTTAAGTATAGAATGAAGCATATCCGGCCACATAAAGTATATGATTTCTGATCGACCAGATCGGTTCGTTATAGATCTTTATAAAGACCCTACTACGAAAACTAGACACTTGATGTATTTTCAATGTAGGGTTCTAAAGACTTCATACCACTCTAAATTAAAGCTATATTTTGTTTTACTATACCTAATTAAAAGTACAATATTTATAAAATATATTAAAAATAAAGAACAATAAATGTATCGGACCTAAGTTTTTACCCCGTTTTGTTATTCCATTGAGAAAGTAATTTCCTATTTTTTATTTTAAAAATATCTAAATATATTTTTGCTTTCGTTAAGCCCAACTTTTTTAATAAGTATGTTTTTTGTGAAGAGCAATCGTTAATTTGAAAAAATTCTAGCTCTCATATTCCAATGAATAATTAATAACTATAAATATTCTAAAATTTATTGACGGTTCGTTATTGATCTTTATAAAGACCCTACTACGAAAACTAGACACTTGATGTATTTTCAATGTAGGTTGTTAAAGACTTCATACCACTCTAAATTAAAGCTATATTTTGTTTTACTATACCTAATTAAAAGTACAATATTTATAAAATATATTAAAAATAAAGAACAATAAATGTATCGGACCTAAGTTTTTACCCCGTTTTGTTATTCCATTGAGAAAGTAATTTCCTATTTTTTATTTTAAAAATATCTAAATATATTTTTGCTTTCGTTAAGCCCAACTTTTTTAATAAGTATGTTTTTTGTGAAGAGCAATCGTTAATTTGAAAAAATTCTAGCTCTCATATTCCAATGAATAATTAATAACTATAAATATTCTAAAATTTATTGACGGTTCGTTATTGATCTTTATAAAGACCCTACTACGAAAACTAGACACTTGATGTATTTTCAATGTAGGTTGTTAAAGACTTCATACCACTCTAAATTAAAGCTATATTTTGTTTTACTATACCTAATTAAAAGTACAATATTTATAAAATATATTAAAAATAAAGAACAATAAATGTATCGGACCTAAGTTTTTACCCCGTTTTGTTATTCCATTGACAAAGTAATTTCCTATTTTTTATTTTAAAAATATCTAAATATATTTTTGCTTTCGTTAAGCCCAACTTTTTTAATAATTATAGTTTTTGTGAAGAGCAATCGTTAATTTGAAAAAATTCTAGCTCTCATATTCCAATGATTAATTAATAACTATAAATATAAAATTTATAATTATTAATTACTCATTTTGGCTCTGTTTCAAACAAAACATCGATACAATATTAGGTATTTTTCTGCTAAAGCTATGTTAACGCAATCTGCTCATGTTAACTCAAAGAACCGTTGTTCATCCGGCACCGACGCAATTGGAAATGCTAAACAAGATTCCCATTGAGCAGACAAGAAACAAATACAAACCGATAGTGCATACCTACACTCACACGTGCATTCAGCCGTATTTTAATTAAGAATTAATTAATATTTTAACGCATATTTTTTAAGTAAAATGCAATAATAAACATATATGAGTATGTATGATTGCCACATTTTTTGAAATTTTCTGTTTTATTGCGATAGTACGCTTAGTGTCATCGAAATACCATCGATATATAAATAGCAGCCATCGTTTTAATTACGCGCTTTTTTCTCATTCACTACGTCCTCATTTGCTCTAAAAACACATTCAAAATTTAAAATTAGTGGAAATGAATAAGCCATTCGAGCCCCGTACCCTTGTCAATGGTGGCATGCTTAAGCAGTTTTCCGGTCAAACTGTGAGCATTATGGTACGCGTAGAGAGTGTAGCCGGCACAACACTGGTAGCCAACAGCACGGATAACCACAAGCTGCGAGTCAGCCTGCCTAGCGACTTAGAAGCAACCCAGGGCGCCTGGGTGGAAGTAATTGGAAATCCAAACGCTGCTGATTTCATACGCGCCAAAGAAGTAAATAATACGTATATTATATATTTACGTTTATATTAGGAATTACACCATGACAATAATCTTTGATTATTTATTAATGATTATTTATTAATTGATTCACAGGTTATCGAATACGCCGGCCAAAACACAGACTTCGACATAGATAGCTACAACACGATGACCCAATTGCTGACGAATGTGAAGCAGTTCTATAATTATGGCTAAATAAAGGATCAGTTTAGGCAGACATGTTTCTTAGCCATATAGTTTTAAATTCACTATTTTTATTTTGATTCTATACACATTAAATTTTTTTTTAAATTTAATCAACATATGCTTTTTTCTGGTTTCTGGTACCCATAACTAAAAGGCTATCTGGTGAAGTTATTTTTAACAGATTTAGAAAAACGGGATACAATTTAGTGATGGGCTATTGCAGCACAGCTGCATTCGCTACAACGCTGGGATTGTTAACCACTTCACCAAGAGAGTCAAGTACCTCCTTGCGGTAATCATCAAATTCGCCATCAATTTCGTTAATCGTTTGATCCTCGATAACGTAAAGCGTGCAACCCGTTTCACGTATAAGACGTTCATCGTGAGATACTATAATGACACCGCCTTCATACTCGTTGATAGCTTCGGCCAAGGCATCGATAGATTCAATATCCAAATTATTGGTAGGCTCATCGAGAATTAGCACATCCGGCGCACTAAGACAAAGCTCGGCAAGTGCAACGCGCGCCTTCTGACCACCAGATAAATCCTTCATTTTAATTGTATGTGCATGACTGACCAGCCCAAAAGAGCCCAGCGCTTTGCGTGCTTTCTCATGGGGTAAGTTAAACAGACGCTGCAGATATTCGGCTGCAGACTCTTCCGCAGTTAAATGTTCGCCTGAATGCTGATCGAAGCGTCCCACATGCAGGCGATGATTTTTTCGCTGCTCTCCTTGTTGCGGCTCCAATTCTCCAAGCAGCAGCTTGAGAAACGTTGATTTGCCCACTCCGTTCGGGCCCACAATAGCAACGCGACTAGTCAGATCAATACCAAAATCGGCCTTAACAAACAGAGGCTTGTGGTTGGGAAAAGCGAACGTGATATTATGCACACCCAGAATAGGCGGCTGCAGCTGCGAGGGCTCAGGGAAGCGGAATTTGACAATGTATTCCTTGGGGCGTGCGAGTAACTCTTGCGGGCCTTCGTCCTCGTCCTGCTTTTGCTGTTTTGACTTGTTCTTCTCTTGCTTTCGTGTCAGCGTTTCCTTCTGCTTCTTCTCAGCTGCTTTCTTTGACTGGCCATGTGCTTTAAGCTCACGAATGCGCTTCTCCTGCTTCTCATACTCTTTGATCATCTCGCGTCGCTTTTGCACGTACATCTTCTTAAACATCGAGTAGTTTCCCTTATAGTATTGTAGTTTTTTCTGGTCCAGGTGTATTATCTCGTTACATACATTATCCACAAAACTCTGGTCGTGAGAAACAATTAACAATGTCTTCTTCCAGCCCTGCAAATAGTTATCCAGCCAAATTACAGCATTTAGATCCAAATGATTCGTCGGTTCGTCCAGCATAAGCAATGTCGGTTCCAAATACAGAGCACGAGCGAGAGACACACGCATCCGCCATCCACCTGAGAATTTGTTTGTTGGTCGATTCTGCATCTCCTTGCTAAAGCCTAGACCTGCCAAAATGCGACGCGCTCGCGCCTCCGCAGAGTACGCACCGATCGCTTTCAACTCAGCAAATGTATCGTTCAGCTCCTCCTGAACGGACATATCACCATTGGAAAACTGTTTTTCCAGCTCTTCACTCTTCTTTAGCATTTCGGTACGTTTTACATCTGCCTCCAATATGGTATCAATGGCTGTCTTGTCTGTTGCAATTACCTCCTGTTCGCACAGCAGGACATCAATGTTGGGCGGTATGGCGAAGGCGCGCGTTGCTATATGACGAAGTAGCGTCGTCTTGCCGTGACCGTTTGGACCCACCAGGCCATAGCGACGCCCATGGGCAATCAGCAGATTAGCATTCACAAACAAATCATTACCTGTTAAAATGAAAAAAGTTTTTTTTTTTAATATTCAACTACGACATTTTTTACCATCATCCATAAATATATGCCAATACCCCTGTAATTTGCAAACTGTAAAAGATATCGGAAAATCGAATCCCAAAAAAATTGAAGCTAGGCAACGCTGCCTTGGGGGTTTTTTCTCTTTCTTCTTTAAGCAACGTTTTAACCTGTTTTGAATACCTTTCTAATAATATATGTATATATCATGTTTCTCTATTGCTAACATGGTGAAAAATAGAGTACAAAATTAATGCTTGTGTATTAATATATAGATAAGAAGTTTTAATACAAAGAAGTCAATTTAGTGAGCACTTTGTACCCATAAGTAAAATGATATTTTTGTTCTTGAGAAATGTATTGCTAATTTTTAATGCAACACATTCAGAAAAATTTCATTTTTTTTTCTAAATGTCAATGAAGAAATATTATATGGATAAAGGTGATGTAAAGGATCATCACAATTTGATGATGTGAATCTGTATAAACACTATGTAGAACTAACTACGTGAATTAAGTCCTAACCGCGAAAAAAAAATCCTAAGCACCTTAAAGCGCCTGGTGAACTTTGATGAAAGTTTTAACCGGTGTAGTTTTGAATTTATAAGTATTTAAGCGGCAAGGGCTCGATATGGTTACAGTAAAAAAAACTCACCTTTGGCTGAAATTGTAAAATTTTCAATTTTTATGTCAACGGCATGCTTAAGCGCAGCCTGTTGTCCAGCGCTCTTTTGCACTTGCGACATGGTGAAATTATTATCTAGATCTGAGTGACCAGTGCCACCCTTTTTCGTAATAAGCTCCATTTGTCGATTATATTCCTGTTGCTTCTTTTGCTTCTTTTTCTCCTTATGCGACATTTTATTTTCCTTGGACTGGGTTAATGCTCCAGACGACTCTTCGGCCGTGGTCGCGGACTCTGTTTTTTCCGTTGGCTCAGTTACTGGTTCAGGGTTTAGCATAACGGCGGAAACTAGTGTATTTAAAGATTCCGTCACATCGTCAACGGCTTCATCGTTAGCACTATCGTCCAATTCGAACTTTGTTTTTTGTTCTTGCTCAAATTTGTTCACTGCTGGCTTTGCCGTTTCTAGTTCCTTTTGCTCCACCGCTACATCCAGATCCTCATCATCCTTGTCTTCGTCTACTTCGAAGTTATCGACCTCGTCATCTTCATCGTCACTCATAGCAAATTTATTAGATACAAACTGCTGCTTCTTTTTTGATTTTTTGGCTGACGGCTTGGCTATGGATATCACTTCCTCATATTCTTCCTCATTATCGTCTTTATTGACGTGCACATCAACATCATCATCATCATCATCGCTAAAACCAGATTTTGCTTTCTTTTGTTGTTCTTCTTACTTTTCTTTCCCTGCTGCTGTGGCT
>JAWNNV010000343.1:0-25428 GCA_035044485.1 Scaptomyza reducta
ACACAGAAGACGCATAAAGACGAAAGAAACCAAAGGCCTCAATAAGGAATGGCTTCGATTTTGCGGAACCTCGCGATTTCTGAAAGGCCTTAACGCCTCTAAAGGATCGGTTTTTTTTCCCACGCCTTTCTGTTATGATTATTATGTCTTTAGGATGTGGCCGTCAAAACGCCATTAAAGTGCAGTGGTTAATGTCCCAATTCTTTGATTGGAGCTCTATATGCGACAATCGAGGAACCCGACATAACGCATATCGATATCAAACGCTTAAGTCGGTGGCAACGCGTCTGACATATGCAGCCAATCTGGCGAAAATGGGGGACCAGCTACTTATTACTTCTTCAGGAACGTTCAAAATGGCGCTCATTGATGCCTAACCTGATGATCAATTCAATCGTTGTCCTCAAAGACGTCAACGTGCCACCCCTTCAATAGCGTCTTGGCCGGGTCGAGAGGACGGCGTGTTTCGGGTTGCAATAATCAAAACTATAGCAGGCACCATCAAATGAGCCGTTGGCAAGATCGCTTGCTTGAGACCGAGTCGGTTGAAATCTAATCTAAATCTCTAACATAGTTAACAACGTCATTTGCTTGGTCATCTCTCATTTTAATCTTTGCCTTGCACATGCGACTTTATCTAATTCGTAGTCCAATATTGATTCCTCCCGATCAGCTAAAGGAACTATCGAAGACGGCAGCAGCTAACAAACAACTAAGCTCAACATTAAAGTTAATAATGGGATTTGCTTGCCCATTTAAAGTTAAAGTTAATATAACAATAAAAACGCATTAGCTCATAATATACTGTAAAATTTAATATACACATGAAAGATAATAATGTGAAGTCATCGTGGTAACAATTTAGTAAAATAATATCCAACCTTCTGAACCAGTTCGAACATAGGTTAACAGGAAGAATTGAATCAAATGCGGTATAATTTGCAACCAGATCAATAGTAACAGTGACAATTATCCAACGATGTTCACCGAGTAGAAGGCACAGTCCCCGACACTTATATAATATTTAGAATAACACTACCACTAGTGTGAACATCAATATTATAACATTTAAATATTGTGCCAATTCCGATGTGGTCTCAACAAACTTGAGATTATTTGAGCTTAAAAACTTTTCAGTTTATTACAGCTGTAAACAACGACAGTGATAAATTCATGGGAGTCACAAAAGATGATCTGCAACCAAATGAAAAATGCATATGCTTTGACCATCAAACTATGTTTAATGGTATCAATCGGTGTGATTTGAAAGTTTTTCAACAAGTCACCTACAATGTCTCAAGTAACTCACAGCACAAACAAAATGGTATAAACAACTTTCTCTTTTATCTGGCTGTACTGACCTTTAACGAAACTCAACGTATCAGAGAAGAAGGTACAAGAAGATAAGGATATAACAAGAGCTGCCCGACCAAATAATTTTCTCGAAACCGATGGACATTGAGACAACGCTCGCCGATGCAATCAAATTTGTTCATTCTAAGCGTTAGTTCTGATGAAAGACATTTACAGTTTGCTGTCGACAGTAGGAATGCGGATGCCAAATCGTTTGTTGCCGAGCTATGGAGACAGTGATATAGCATTGAAAAGATCCTCCATGTCGCTTTGGTGGGACAATTATATTTTTTTAATACTTGATAAGAATCGTCGTATTTTCGTCGACATTCCTAACAAGTAGTCAGTGCTTGCAAGTATGTTTGTGTGTGTGTGTGTGTGTTTACGCGTATAGTGCATACTTTCTTAATTTCAATGCTCCATATCTCCGGTGTATCTCAACCGATTTCAATAAAATTTTCACAGATTGTCATTATTTCGTCTGTTTCAAACTGTATCAGAAAGTTTTCCAAATTCAAGATTTTGTTGGTATCGATCACATGTGTATATCGGAAACGGGAGGAGTTATCGAAAATTTAAAACATACTTGTACCGCCCAGGGATTAGGCGAGCGATTATGTACCAAATTTTAGTCTCTGAGATCGACGCGTTCATACTTACGGACAGACATGGCTATATCGATTCGGCTGTTGATGCTGATCAAGAATATATATACTTTATGGGGTCGAAAATGCTTTCTTCTGCTTGTTACATACTTTTGCACAAAACCATTATACCCTTTTTACCCAGTTTCAATGGGTTAAAGGTATAAAAACTGTGGGAGGTATTTTTTCGGATTTTAAATTGCGAGTGGTACCGTTGAAATTTACCATGCAAATCTTTGGGTGAAGTCACTAGCTAACTTCACACCAAATTTGGTGAGTCTAGCTCAAAAACTGCGAAAGTTGTGCAGCCGCAGATTTTTGTATGCAGTTTTTTGGGTAAAATAAGCATCTATCTTCAGACCAATTTGATGACTCTATCTGTTAAAATGCACGAAATATGTGTTTAATAATTTTCATATCAATCACCAATTTGAACACTTTTTCAGGCGAACCCATTGAGCTGGAGTCATAACGTATGTATTTTGTTTTTGGTTGGCTCGCTTGCGATCAGACCTTTGGCTTATGCATGAAGTTAATTCATTCATATCAAAAAGGTTCGCGAGTTGCTACGTAGTCATTAGAGTAGTAGACATATAACTACAAAAACAATGAGTATCTTGTTATGAACCGGCTGTTCCTTCCCAACACTGTATCGATAGCTAGCTGGCAAATCGGTCACTCAGGGATGGATAAGACCTGAATACAGTGCTGGCCGGTGTAACAATAAATTTATATTTTTCTTTACGAATAACTAACAAAAACTAACGGGTGAAAATCAAATCTCTACAGATTCGGACAATTATTGGACATACAAAGGTAAAAAGGTGGAAACATTTTCCCCTCATGCTGTCCTCCCTACCTATGAGTCGGCATGTTTGCATTTGATTGCCGACCCCCTATAACACAGTACTATCAACAACAACTTACCCCGACATCAACACACAATCGTCCCACCCACACATAAATAACTACTCACACATGTTTAGATAAACAATACACACTTATATTTATTCATTTAAAACTATACATGTCTTTCTCAAATTAAATTTACTTTATATAAATCAAGAAGAAGAATGAAGAAAGTATTTAAATGAAAAAAAAGGAACACGAACTAATAAACACAGAACATATACACAATACACAAAAACGTAGAAAGAATGGCTAACTAAATAAATTAAATGATAATAAATTAAATGATAATAAATTGCATGATTATAAATAAATGATCGGATATAAATTGCCAAATGAATTAATTAGCTAAGCCTGCTTAGGGCATTTCGGCCATCGGTCGCGGCCCACTGTGCCTGTGACGGCGGCTGTATGGCTGTTGCGCAAGCGCTGATGTTCACTTATTTTGGGGGCGCTATCTCTACGGACACAAACTTGATACTCCCATCGACGGGTTTGCTGATCCTCGTCTGGTTGTCTCCTGCATCTGCCTTGGCCACTCCTGATGTGTGCGAACTGCTGTCTTGACTGCTTCGGCCAGAAATTGTAGCAGTTGATGCTAGACTCCTATTTTGCTTCTTTTTTTTATCTGCAGAGTGGCGCACTTAAATTTGTTTTTTTTTTCTTTTAATTTTTAATTTCAATTTTGCACGTGTTTTACTGCGTGCATGAGCAGCACATTTTTCATTTTCTCCTCTCTTCTTTTTCTTCTTTTCTGCTCGCTCTATCTCGGCCCTTTCTTTCTTTTATTTCCCCCCTCAAACACGCCGACACCTATCGAATCTCTTGGCCTACACGACCCTCCAACCCTCGTTCGACAACCAAAACCATCGATAGCACATCGCCGACCTAACAATGTAAATAAATTTGTATGCATTGATTATCAAAATTTGTAAATATCCCAAAATTTTTTCTTCTACAATTAGTTTTGACGCAGAATCAACTGATATGCCAAGAGGCAACAATAGACTTACCAAGACGCACAGAGTTAACATCGGAATGCGCTTGTCAAGTCAGTCGGTGACCCGGGAGATACCAGATACTACAAATCATGCAGAGATCGCTAGGAACAGATTTTGCAATATCGCCGGCCACATTGAGAATGGAAACGAGTTCAAAAATTACACAACATGGAAAAATATACACTATATTATTAAGACCTCAAAGACCCGCTGTGCTTGTCCCTCGTTGTTTGCTATACAATTGTCGACAGTTACTTCTAAGCGGTCAACACTCTACCATTGCCGATAAAGGTCCCTCTATATATATATATAAAATATAGAAATGAAATTGTGCATCCAAGCATTAACTGAAGTCGTTGCTCACCATCGACAAAAACCGTTGTAAACCCAGTTACAAACAAACAACAAATAGAAATAGAAATGACGACATATTCCTACATTAACGGTAGAAGAAGGAACAGTACACAGATTCATCGCGTCGGTATACAAAATTATGATAAATATGATATGTGATAGAGTTCAAATATAACTATAGTCACAATGAAACATTAAGCATGCCACTGGGTATGTGCTAAAAATTTATGGATTTGTGAAAAGTGATACACAACATCTGTTGGCTTTCTTTTTTTCGAAATTTAACGAAATAACTTATTTATTAGATGTTATTGAATTTTAAATGATTAAATTTATTTTTTTTTTACAGTGGCAGAAGCTTTAAAAAAACAACTATAAAGGCTCTAGTCAAACTTATATTTTACGCGTACAGTCAGTGCTCGCAGTATGTTTGAGTACAGTGCATACTTTCTAAATTTCAATGATCCATATCTCAAAAAATAAAAATGTTTCTCAACCAATAAAAGTCAATACAAATTTCATAGAATTCATTATTTTGCCTAATGTATCAAGTACCCACATGAGTATATCAGAAGCGGGAGAATTATCGAGTTATTCCAAATCTCTAGTCTCTAGATCTGATACTCTCTAAGATCGACGCTTTCACATATACAGACGGACATGGCTATATCGACTCGACTCTTGAC
Organism: Scaptomyza reducta; assembly: GCA_035044485.1. Lineage (NCBI taxonomy): Eukaryota > Metazoa > Arthropoda > Insecta > Diptera > Drosophilidae > Scaptomyza > Scaptomyza reducta. Next base: position 4,948 of record JAWNNV010000343.1, read on the forward strand.
GCTGATCAAGTATGCATATTACATATTATACCGTTTTTTTACCCATTTTTAAAAAAAAAGTTTAGGAAAAAATAGAATATATCGTATATACTCACAAAACAAAGTCACAAACAAAAACGAACAGCTGCTCGCCACTAAAATATGTCTAAAGAAGAAGTTCTAACTGAACCGGCGAAGCGTAAGATCATATAATTTAAGAAGTTGGAAATTATGTAAACATATAATGAAAACCTATCCGGTGAACCAACGTTTAAGTTGTTAAATTATATTTTAATCAACAAAGTCGACGAGTTGTTATATTTTACACATACACATGTGATGAATAACAATAACGTCTTGAATTTTCAAGATACAGCACATACTGCAGATTAGTTATATTGTTATTCATCATTTGTGAAAATTTCATCAAAGTAATTTAAGAAACATAGAAGTTATTCCAATTCGTATTTTTTGTATTGATCAAAGACCACAGCAATAAGCAGATTCCACAAGCAGGCATTCGTATGATGAGTGCAGCATAATACGCGTGTAAGTACTCAACTGCTGGGAAACATTGAAAACGGCTTTCCATTTTTTTTTTTTATCATAAGTTGTGTTAGGTTATTAATTTAATTATAGCTTGCTTTGTATAAACCTTTATCACTTGCATTTTCTATCCAGCCGCTTACCTGATAAAATTAGACAACTAACGCGAATTTTTAAAGTGCTTTAAAAATACTTTATAGCGAAAGTTTCTGTTCTTCTTTTGGTAAAAAAGGTTAAAATTTTTACTTATTGAATTATACTGTGTTTCTGCAAGTAATTTTCTGTGTGTTTCTTTACGTAATTGTTGTGGTGTTGTGCGTGTTAATTATCTCGTCACCAAATATTTAAAAAATCGCAAGACTTCTTAGATTTTTTTTTTCAAATATATATTTTTTTATACATTCCATATATTTCAGAAGCGAGTAAATCTCAGGGAAATAGGTCTAGAAGCTCAGATAAATAGGAGCAGACCGAATTATACATAGCAGGAAAGAGTGAATAACTAATTACCGCAAAAAAATCGCAGAGATAATGGTATGATAGTGATGGTGATATTTCGCATCGATCGAGGCAGACTAGATCCTTTTTATAGGGCTGTCAAACAGCGACAAAACACACAAAACAAAAAACAAGATATAGGAGGCACCGGGAGGTTAGGGATAATCCAGTTCGAAGAAGTTAATAATGGTATTTGCTTGCCCAGTTAAAGTTAAAGTTAATATAACAATAAAAACGCATTAGCTCATAATATACTGTAAAATTTAATATACACATGAAAGATAATAATGTGAAGTCATCGTGGTAACAATTTAGTAAAATAATATCCAACCTTCTGAACCAGTTCGAACATAGGTTAACAGGAAGAATTGAATCAAATGCGGTATAATTTGCAACCAGATCAATAGTAACAGTGACAATTATCCAACGATGTTCACCGAGTAGAAGGCACAGTCCCCGACACTTATATAATATTTAGAATAACACTACCACTAGTGTGAACATCAATATTATAACATTTAAATATTGTGCCAATTCCGATGTGGTCTCAACAAACTTGAGATTATTTGAGCTTAAAAACTTTTCAGTTTATTACAGCTGTAAACAACGACAGTGATAAATTCATGGGAGTCACAAAAGATGATCTGCAACCAAATGAAAAATGCATATGCTTTGACCATCAAACTATGTTTAATGGTATCAATCGGTGTGATTTGAAAGTTTTTCAACTAGTCACCTACAATGTCTCAAGTAACTCACAGCACAAACAAAATGGTATAAACAACTTTCTCTTTTATCTGGCTGTACTGACCTTTAACGAAACTCAACGTATCAGAGAACAAGGTACAAGAAGATAAGGATATAACAAGAGCTGCCCGACCAAATATTTTTCTCGAAACCGATGGATATTGAGACAACGCTCGCCGATGCAATCAAATTTGTTCATTCTAAGCGTTAGTTCTGATGAAAGACATTTGCAGTTTGCTGTCGACACTGAGAATGCGGATGCCAAATTGTTTGTCATCATTTGGGATGAGTTCAAGTTGCCGAGCTATGGAGCTAGTGATAGATCGATGAAGCATTTAAAAGATCCTCCACGTCGCTTTGGTGGGACAATTATATTTTTTTAATACTTGATAAGAATCGTCGTATTTTCGTCGACATTCCTAACAAGTAAGAAATCCCGACTACACTATACCCTGAACCCCATACTTTAAGTATACAGTCAGTGCTTGCAATTATGTTTGTGTGTGTGTGTGTGTGTTTACGCGTATAGTGCATACTTTCTTAATTTCAATGCTCCATATCTCCGGTGTATCTCAACCGATTTCAATAAAATTTTCACATTTTTTTTATCGGAAACGGGAGGAGTTATCGAAAATTTAAAACAAACTTGTACCGCCCAGAGATTAGGCGAGCTTATGTACCAAATCTGGAGTCTCTAGCTATTATAGTCTCTGAGATCGACGCGTTCATACATACGGACGGACAGACGGACATGGCTATATCGACTCGGTTGTTGATGCTGATCAAGAATATATATACTTTATGGGGTCGAAAATGCTTTCTTCTGCTTGTTACATACTTTTGCACAAAACCATTATACCCTTTTTACCCATTTTCAATGGGTTCAAGGTATCAAAACTGTGCGAGGAATTTTTTGGAATTTAAAGTGTGAGTGGTATGTGATGGCGTAGCGTTTAAATTTAGCATGCAAATCTTCTCACCAAATTTGGTGAGTCTAGCTCAAAAATTGCGAAAGTTGTGCGGCATGTATGCAGATTTTTGGGTAAAATAAGCATCTATCTTCTATTTGATGACTCTATCTGTTGAAACGTACGAGATATGTGTTTTATTAATTTTCATATCGATCACCAATTTGAACACTTTTTCGGACGATTCCATTGAGCTGAAGTCATATGTATTTTGTTTTTGGTTTGCTCGCTTGCGATCAGATTTGGCTTATGCATGAAATTGGGGTTCATTCATATCAAAAAGGTTCTCGAGTTGCTACGTAGTCATTAGAGTAGTAGACACTATAACCACAAAAAACAATGAGTATGTAAACAAATTTGTATGCATTGATTGTCAAAATTTGTAAATATCCCAAAATTTTGTCTTCTACAATTAGTTTTGACGCAGAATCAACTGATAGGCAACAATAGACTTGCCAAGACGCACAGAGTTAAGCTCGGAATGCGCTTGTAAAGTCAGTCGGTGACCCGGGAGATACCAGATACCACAAATCATGCAGAGATCGCACGGAACAGGTTTTGCAAAATCGTCGGCCACATGGAGAATCTCTCAGTGGTGAGATTGCTTCCAGGAGTTTAATCATAGCTACCTTCATACTCTCCAATTGAAAGCTCTGGAAAGAAAGACTACAAAAAGTGCATGCGTATTAGATCGCTCTCTTTATTTTGTTCAGTCTGCTAATTGTCAAATTAAAAGAAAAAAAAAACGGAAATAAAACGATCGATCGCTAATAATAAAAAGCACTACAATGCCAAATTAAACCACAATTAAGAACTAAAACTATACGAAGTTATCGACCAGAACACGTGCACGACAAGAGCTAATGGCCATGACCTATAAGTGATCTTAACCTTAAAGACACAATTACATCACCATGCGTTTGTCTACGCAGGTTTAGCAGTATCGGTCTATTATATTATTGGACCAAATCCCGTCTCGAATTTCGTTCAGTGCATTCCCGCACTCAATCGCAGTATTCGATATGAATAAGTATTAGAAGCATATAGACCACAACTGATTAGAAAATGTGTAAAGTGACAAAATAATTTAAAGTAACAAAAACAAACAAAAAAACTAACATAAAAATCAACGATGGACTCTCTCGCTGGAAGGCCTTTCATCGTCGGAGCAGTACATATGTAAGTACAACTCTCTTTTATTGTTTTTTTTTGACATGTTCTAATCACAGCTGTATATTTGTTGGTCACCTTGAATTAAATTACAATTAGAGCAATTAATTTTGTTAATAAAACTAATTGCAGAACAAGTAAATAGTAAAGGAAAAAAAAAAAAAATAGTTTACTGACCCTTCTCTTATTTAATTTAAACGGGATCGTTTCCTTAACTGTTTTGCAGCGCACACATGAAGTAAAGTGCAATCATAACCCAAATAGTTATTCAAATTATTGCTAGTTAAACGACATGTATTCGTTAGAAGTATTATAGGCATACACTGTTAAAATTACTTAAAGTATTAAAATTGTTATTTGAAGTTACCTTATTTTTAAATGTTAGCATAATTTTTTTTATGATGATATCTTCTTACCGAGAAATCTTTGTTAAATAAATTATGCACCTATCATGAGTATAATGAAACGGAATTTGTTATTCTTCTATTTTGTTCATAAATTCGAGTACGCACGACTAAATTAATTTAGTCCTATTGACATGGTAACGAAACAGTAGTAACATAATTGTTTTTGGGAACTTTAAAAACCTCCTGCTAGTAAAGTCCATGGTTGATTAGGGTATAGAATGCGGTTGTCAACCACCAACTTCAGACACCGCCAAAACCAGTTGATAAGAGAAGTCACCCATTTTTTTTTAAAGCATATCGGTCTGTGAGTTACAGCTCGTCTAGCTGCCTCGTTTTGTTTTCTTTTCTTTATTTTGTTGACGATATTTTGCCAATTTTTTTCTTTAGTTTCCGTAGGGATCCTTAATAAAATTTTGTAAGCGAGAGTCAAGGAATTAGCAAAACCCACCCCACCCCGAAAGAGCTACGGTAATATAGGGTCCCACTCCGCTATACCTCCTTCGACTCACTGGACGAATGCGATTGACCAATCCGTTAACATCTGGTCAGTACATGCAGACGTTGGCTAGATTATGTAAATTTTTGTCGCCCAGGCTAAATAAATTTTTTGGCGCCCGACAACGTGGGGCATCTGTATCTCTTTTTAAACCAACTGTGTGGGACATCTGTCTATCTTTTTGAACCAACTGTGTGGAGCCTCTTTCTTTAGGTGAAGCCGTACATAAGGTTTTATGAACCAACACCTGGTTTGTAAAGAGTATATATTTTGTCTACTTTTTCCTAATCTATGGTGCTTATAGGATTCCTGATTTGAATTGCCACAGGCCGAAGCATCAGATTATGAAAAACATGACGTTATTTTTTTATGCGTTTTGGATTCTTATAATTACATTCAGTTCGATTATTTGCCAAAAGCTTAAACTAATTGGGTCATGTATGAGATAGAAAAGTCAAAGCTATTTTTGCCACCTGATAGTTGTAGAGATGATCATACACCCTTAGCTCAGATATTTTTTTAATTTTGGCACACAAGCTGTGCTTGAAGTAGTAGAAGCTACTAAATACTCTTCAAAGCTTTTTGGATTCTTGCATGTTTTGTGGCGCAGCTCAGACAACCTGCCAATTGCTAAGAAAAGAGCCTTTTTCTTGAATAGCACTTGTTAAACACAGTCAAAAGTCCAAAGTATATCGCTAGTAGGATCAAATTGGTTATTAGTTTATAAGGTTATAGGCAATGTTGAATTTAGGCTGGATCTGCACATCATGCGACAGTGTAATTGTACCGCTTTCTGGAAACACTGTTAAAAACTAAAAAGAGCTTTAACCATTTTTATACCCTTAACCCATTGAAAATGGGTAAAAAGGGTATAATGGTTTTGTGCAAAAGTATGTAACAGGGAGAAGGAAGCATCTCCGACCCCATAAAGTATATATATTCTTGATCAGCATCAACAGCCGAGTCGATATAGCCATGTCCGTCTGTCCGTCCGTCCGTCTGTCCGTCTGTCCGTCCGTATGTATGAACGCGTCGATCTCAGAGACTATAAGAGCTAGAGACTCCAGATTTGGTACATAAGCTCGCCTAATCCCTAAGCAGTACAAGTTTGTTTTAGATTTTCGATAACTCTTCCCGTTTCCGATATACACATGTAATCGATAACAACAAAATCTTCAATTTAGAATACTTTTTGATGCAGTTTGAAAGATTAGACTAAATAAAGACAACATGTGAAAATGATATGGAGTATTGAAATTAAGAAGGTATGCCCTATACGCGTATACATACAGACACTCACACATACTTGCAAGCACTGACTGTATGCGTAAATTATAGGGTTAAGGGTATAGTCTAGTCGGGATTTCTCCACTAGAGCATTCTTACTTGTTTTATGTTGTATTATTTATGTTTGGTTACGCATGTCTCCTCACCAAACAACCACTAAAGTAGTTTCGCTCTTAAATATTTAACCGTATGATAAGTTATGCTCTGCGCAGCATAAGAGCAAGTCTAACGTAACTACAATAACTTTGTTTTGCATATGAGAGGGAGAGAGAGGAAGACTCCCCGATGGGGAGCAACAGCCGCTGCAATTCGGCAGCTAGTTAGTCGTTTTTTGATCGCGAAAGGTGTTTGTGTTAATTTCAACAGCTACAGCAGCTGCACTTCGGTAGAGAATAAGTTTTCGGAGCTTATTATTAACATTTTAACATCTCTAACTCGTTTTAAGTTTGGCCACGAAGGCAAATAAACCATATTTATATTAATGCAAATTTCGTGCATTTTTATTTTATTTTTGAAAAACTCGATAGCTATTGAAAAAGCTCAATAGCTCAACATTTGGTGACCCCGACGTGATTCGTTCGTTTAAATAAACACAAATTATTTAAATTATAAAGTTAATAAACCTCGCCCTCGCGCTCTTGCATCGTCTTCGTTATCAACGGTTCGTTTTGTGCTCACTTTCGGTACGGTCGATGCCCTTATCTCGTTTGCTTAAACAGTTGCAGCAGCCGTTTCTGCATTGTTATTGCTTTTCCTGTTTCGTTTTGCTGCGCTTGTGAATAAAGTTTGACCTCAAATTGACATTGCATCGGTCGAACGTGTGTGTTAAAGCATTAGTGGAAAATTGATTGACTCCTACAAAAACATTTAAAAATGCATAATTCTGCTGCCGCTCAGTCTCCTGGTGCCCCGTTTTACAAAGCCAAAGCCAAGGCTATTGATGAGCAAGTAAAACGGATGGCCAAAGTACTTGCTCCGGAGCAAATTGTGCATCTTAGCGAACAAGAGTTGGTTGTTCGGCTTAAGGCGTTGGAAAGTGCTCAGCAGGCATTTTACCGCATGCATGACTCATTGGAGGAGCTGGATTATGATGAAATCGGGAGTGAGTTACGTGCAAGTTTTGATGACTTCTCAATATTAGCTGAAACCGGCTTGCGACGCGAAATTGACAAGCGAAAGTTATCATCGCCGTTGTGTTCGACTTTGAGGCAAGATACATGTGGTGACAATCACACATTGTCTCAAGGCAGAATCCGGTTGCCTGAAATCAAGCTGCCCGAGTTTAGTGGAGGGTATACAAAGTTTGCAGAGTTCATAGCGATGTTCTCTTCAATCATTGATGCGGACTCAGGACTTTCGGATGTGGAGAAGTTTCAGCACTTGCGATCGTGCCTGAAAGGATCAGCTCTAGATAGTGTTTCTTCGTTGGAAATCAGCAGCGCTAACTATCGAGTTGCATTGGAGCTCCTTAAAAAACGGTTTAACAACAAGCGTCTCATGTTCCAAGCTCATGTCACGGAGATTTTGGGTTTAGATTGCATCGAGTCATCATCAGCAGTAAAACTTCGAGCCCTTTCGGATACAGTTAACGCCAACATTCGCGCTCTACAAAGCCTGGGCAACGTGGAGCAGATTGCGGATTTCATTATTGTGCACAGTTTGCTGCAGAAGGTGGACACGGCAACGCAGACCAGTTGGGAGGAGACAGCACCAATGGATACTATTCCGACCTGTGAGCAGTTCATGGCATTTCTGGATCGACGATGTCAAAGGTTGGAAAATGTGGAACACGCTATGGCAACGTATACGCCTAGCTCTAAGGTGGGGAAAAGTAGTAAAATCGTTAACACCAGTAGAAAGGCCTTTGTTGCTACTCACTCCAACACAAATAAATGTGTGCTTTGTGAGACCTCTGGCCACTTTATTTACAACTGTTCCCGTTTTGCAAATCTGTCTCCGCAACTGCGTCTACAAGAGGTGAAGAAGCTCAACCTTTGCATCAATTGCCTGCGTAAAGGTCATCGGTTAAAGGAGTGCAGCTCCACTACCTGCTACCGTTGCAAGGCCAAGCATCATACGCTTCTGCATTTCGAGAATCAGATTGACGGCTCTCAAGTTAACGTTGCTCCGCATCCGCGTGCTGCAAACCCTTCTGCAACACTTGTAGCCCAAAATCGTAGTCAAGACATGGTGCTCTTGGCAACTGCTGTAATCAACGTTAGAAGTCGTACTGGAGTTTTAGTCCCTTGCCGAGCGCTACTTGATTCTGGTTCGCAGGTGCACATTATTACGTCTCGTCTAGCTCAGCACCTCCAGCTGCGAAGGCATCGCTCACCTACTTTGATTTCAGGATTGGGGGAGTCTACTGTTGCCTCAGAAGGCTATTCAGCCGAGATAAGTTTTCAATCTCTAGCATCTGCGTACTCTGCCAACATCTCAGTTCTCATAGCTCCGTCTATAACTGGAAATCAGCCTAGCTACGATATTAGCACTGAGCTCTGGAACATACCCTCAAATATTCGCTTGGCTGATCCAGATTTCTTTAAGGCGCACAAAATTGATTTGTTAATTGGAGCTGGCCTGTTTTTTGAATTGTTGTGTGTCGGTCAAATCAAAATCGCGCCTGGTTTGCCTATTCTTCAAAAAACTCAATTGGGCTGGATAGTGACAGGAGGAACTTCTTCAGCGAGCCCTGCCTCATTGATGGTCACTAGCTCGGTTCCGATGCCAAATCCTAGCCCAGATCACAGGCTTGATGAAATCGTTCGTCGGTTTTGGGAGGTAGAATCGTGTTCTCGTTTAGTCAACGAATCTACCAAGGAGGAACTTGATTGTGAAGCGCATTTTAAACAAACTTTTGCTCGTTTGGACACTGGCGAATATTCGGTTCGCCTTCCAGTTAAGCATACTGTGGATCTACTTGGAGATTCACATCAACAAGCATATCGTCGTTTTTGCAACCTCGAGCGCAAATTAGAGCGTCATCCTGGGTTGAAGTCACAATATTCAGCATTTATCAAGGAGTATGTGGATTTGAACCACATGTCTCTTGTGGAGTCGCACATGCTAAGTCGCTGCAAGTATTATCTTCCTCATCATTGTGTTCTCAAGGAAGATAGCTCAACAACTAAGCTTAGAGTTGTTTTTGATGGTTCGGCCGTGTCTTCGTCTGGTTATTCCCTGAATGAAATCCTTATGGCAGGCCCAACTATTCAACGCAAGCTGTTCGCTACACTGTTGCAGTTTAGGACATTCCCAATAGCCCTGACTGGTGACATTTGCAAAATGTATAGGTGTGTTAGGATGGCTGAACCCGATTCCTATTTGCAATGTATCTTGTGGCGTGATTCGCCTCATCAGGAAATTAAAGTTTTCAAGCTGGATACTGTCACCTATGGCACAAAGCCAGCTTCCTTTCTGGCGGTTCGCTCCATGCAGCAGTTAGCTATTGATGAAAGAAGATCATTTCCTGCTGGATCTAAAGTGATCCTTAACGATTTCTACGTAGATGATCTCATCACTGGAGGTGACTCTGCCGAGGAAGTTGTTCATATCATGGAGCAAACAGTCAGTCTGCTTCGAAAGGGAAACTTTGAACTTAGGAAGTGGTGCTCCAACGATCCTCGCGTGCTTCAACAGGTTCCTGAAGAGGAGAGGGAGACCTTTCTAAAATTTGACGATGGCACGGATATCACGAAGACTCTCGGACTTGCGTGGGATCCAGCCTCTGACTGCCTTCTGTTCAACTTTTCGCCTATGAAAGCGCCTGGAAAGCCTAGCAAACGGTCGGTGCTGTCTACCATTGCTCGTTTCTATGACCCGCTTGGACTTATCGGACCCGTGGTAGCCAAGGCCAAGATCTTTCTGCAGCACATTTGGAGAGAGCAGTTGGATTGGGATGAGAGTCTTCCTGCTTCTTTGCACTGTTCTTGGAACAACTTGTGTGCAGATATTTGCAACACAGAGCAAATAAAACTCCCTCGACTGGTCATTCTTCCAAAGGGCATCATCGAAGTTCATGGTTTTAGTGATGCGAGCATTGAGGCTTACGGTGGATGCATTTACGTTGTATCCACAACAGAGGGACGGCGCATAGCTCATTTGTTGTGCTCTAAGTCTCGAGTGGCACCTTTACGAACTCTCACAGTACCCAAGTTGGAATTATCTGCTGCTTCACTTCTATCTCAACTTATTCGCGAAGTAGCTCACATGAATTTATTTAACGCTAGATACTATTGTTGGTCGGATTCGGCAGTTGTTTTATCCTGGATACGAGATGAGCCTTCACGTTTCCAAACGTTCACGGCTAATCGCATATCTTTAATACAGGAGCTAACGACAGGAATGGAATGGCGCTACGTACCGACGGAATGCAACCCGGCAGACATTCTTTCTAGAGGAGCGCTTCCCAGCGACCTTTTAGAATCATCGTTGTGGTCTCATGGTCCCGGTTTCTTAACAAAAGGAGAGTTCGACTGGCCCGCATCATGTTTACCGGCCCGTACGCTTCCTGAGCTGCGGCAAAAGGTGCTAGTTGCCATCCCTAGATGCTTGGATGTCAGCTTAGGATGCAAGTTTGCAAATTCTTTTCATAACCTGCGTCGTGTCTTCGGATATATTTATAAATTTCGAAATCGCATCAGGCATCCCAGTCTAACAGTAGATTGGATACACAAGGGCACTCAGCTACTCTTGCGGAGCATCCAGAAGGCGAATCTGAGTGATGAGTATAGGGCTCTTCAAGACGGACGGACGATCGCATCATCCAGCTCTATTGCCTCGCTTAACCCATTCATCGATGAGTTTGGACTTCTTCGTGTTGGTGGCCGTCTAAAGCACTCGAATCTGGATTTCGATGCGCAGCATCCCATTATACTGCCGAGCCATCATCCTGTCACACGCGCCATCATCATGCATTTTCACAGGCGTCAGCTGCATGCCGGACCTCGTTCTCTGCTTGCGCATATTCGGCTCCACTATTGGCCTATTGGGGGGCGTAAGACTGTCTCCAGCGTAACAACAAAATGCATTATGTGTTTTCGAGCTAAACCGGTCCTTGTTGAGCAAATCATGGCGGATCTTCCCCGCGATCGTGTTCGCGGCTCGCATCCTTTCGCTGTCACTGGAGTGGACTACTGTGGACCGTTTTACTACAAGAGCGAGAGTCGTAACAAAGGACCAGTAAAGTGCTACATCTCGGTCTTCATTTGCTTCGCAACAAAGGCAGTGCATCTTGAACTGGTTCCTGACTTGTCAACAGCAGCCTTTCTTAATGCGCTTAAGCGGTTCATTCTGACTCGATGCAAACCTGTTCGCATATGGTCGGACAATGCGACAAATTTCGTCGGAGCCAAGAATGACCTGGCTGAGCTCAAGCGACTCTTCCTCAGCGAGAAGCACATCGACTCTGTTCGAGAGTTTTGTGTCTCTGACGACATTGAATGGAAATTCATCCCACCTCGCTCCCCACACTTTGGTGGACTTTGGGAGGCAGCTGTGAAGACAGCAAAATACCATTTTTATCGGTCGGTCGGACCCTCGGTTTTGCCCCTGGATGATCTGCGCACACTCGTCTGCCACATTGGGGCAATAATAAATTCTCGACCTCTGTTTCCACTTTCAGAGCACCCTGCAGATCTGGATGTGTTAACTCCTGCGCACTTCCTTGGCACTGCGCCACTGGCAATTTATCCGGAGCCGGATGTAACCCAGCTAAACGTTAGCCGCCTAGATCGCTGGCAGCGTATAGCCTATTATCAACAAATTTTCTGGAGTCGTTGGCGTGACGAATATCTAACGCTTCTTCAGCAACGGTCCAAATGGAGAACAGCTTACCCGGGCGTTCACATAAATGATGTGGTCCTTGTAAAGGATGAAAACTTGCCACCCCTTAAATGGCCGCTGGCTCGTGTGGTCGAGCTTGTTGCTGGTGCTGACGGCGTTTCCCGGGTAGCTGTTCTCAAAACGTCAACAGGAACTATAAAGAGAGCTGTGCGCAAGTTGTGTGCGCTTCCGAAGGAGGATGCTGTTGAAAGCCCGTGTCTTTCAACGGGGGGAGAATGTTTGGTTACGCATGTCTCCTCACCAAACAACCACTAAAGTAGTTTCGCTCTTAAATATTTAACCGTATGATAAGTTATGCTCTGCGCAGCATAAGAGCAAGTCTAACGTAACTACAATAACTTTGTTTTGCATATGAGAGGGAGAGAGAGGAAGACTCCCCGATGGGGAGCAACAGCCGCTGCAATTCGGCAGCTAGTTAGTCGTTTTTTGATCGCGAAAGGTGTTTGTGTTAATTTCAACAGCTACAGCAGCTGCACTTCGGTAGAGAATAAGTTTTCGGAGCTTATTATTAACATTTTAACATCTCTAACTCGTTTTAAGTTTGGCCACGAAGGCAAATAAACCATATTTATATTAATGCAAATTTCGTGCATTTTTATTTTATTTTTGAAAAACTCGATAGCTATTGAAAAAGCTCAATAGCTCAACAATTTACATTAAATTAAATTTCTCAATTGTTGATGTGTTGTATCTAGCATGGATAATCTTACCAGTAACTTTTTGCTGATTATATCTCTAATCATGCTATTCATTCTATTGGTACGTAATGTTGTGTTTGCTGGAATATTTTCTTTCAATTTTTGATCGAGTTTTTCTAAAAATGTACGGGTGCTTTCTCAATATTGTATGTTGTATAATTTACGTGGCAGTACTTCTAATGACGTTTTTGTTTTAAATGTACTTATCAATATATCCTGTAGTGTGTTACAGTCTCCTTACATGTTTCTTAATGATGTTTTTTGAGCTTATAATGATGGATTCAAACCTGCCTATGAATGCACTTAGTTCTTCTGTCTCCACTCCTTGACTTGACGAATTTAGTTAAGCGCTTGGCTTATTTTTATTTTTTTTTTTAGTTTTTAAACACAAAAACAAAACAACAAATATTTTGCTGGCTTCGCGTTTTCATTTACTTAAAAAAATGTTCTTGAGGATCACAAGGTCCTTGAGCGGATAGATTAAAGAAACATCGTATTGACACCTTTGTCTTAGTTTTTTCTGGTCGGCGAATTGGCCATAAATGTCTGGACTTTTGTCTTCTCATTGATGTTTATGTGCGTGTTCCTAGGGTATAATGCATTTTGTAGTTTATATTTGAATACCTGATCATTTATATTGAGTGATCATATAAAAGATACCCTGATTAATTAATTTACTAATATTTTTATTATTATTGAACGTAACGGACAGCACATTCAAGTGGCCCAACCGGCCGCCAGTAGCGTGCGTTTACGAAGATCGCGAACATGTAGACAGATGACATATAATCTACGCAAAAATTTTATGTAGACTTTGCCCCACGTCTGGGTCCAAAAAATTACATAATCTTAGCCAACGTCTGCATGTACTGACCAGAGGTTAACGGATCTCATTCATCCATCGAAGGAGGTATAGCGGATCGGGACCCTATATTACCGTAGCTCTTTCAGGGTGTGGTTTTTGCTAATTCCTTGACTCTCGCTTACTAAATTTTATTAAGGATCCCTACGGAAGCTAAAGAAAAAAATTCGAAAAAATATCGTCAACAAAATAAAGAAAACAAAACAAAAGCAGGCAGCTAGACGAGATGTGGCTGACGGACCGATATGCTTCAAACAAAATGGTTGACTTCTCTTATTATCTGGCTTTGTTGGTGGTTGACAACCGCCTTCTATACCCTACCCAACCATGGACTTTACTAGCGGGATGTTTTTAAAGTCCCCAAAAACAATTACTACAGTTTATGTTACCATGTCAATAGGACTAAATCAATTTATGATAACAGTTAAGGAAACGATCCCGTTCAAATTAAATAAGAGAAGGGTCAGCCAAATGTTTTTGTTTTGTTTTTTTTATACCCTTAACCCATTGAAAATGGGTAAAAAGGGTATAATGGTTTTGTGCAAAAGTATGTAACAGGCAGAAGGAAGCATCTCCGGCCCCATAAAGTATATATATTCTTTATCAGCATCAACAGCCGAGTCGATATAGCCATGTCCGTCTGTCCGTCTGTCCGTCCGTCCGTCCGTCCGTCCTTATGTATGAACGCGTCGATCTCAGAGACTATAAGAGCTAGAGACTCCAGATTTGGTACATAAGCTCGCCTTATCCCTAGGCAGTACAAGTTTGTTTTAAATTTTCGATAACTCTTCCCGTTTCCGATATACACATGTGATCGATAACAACAAAATCTTCAATTTGGAAAACTTTTTGATGCAGTTTGAAAGCTTAGACTAAATAATGAGAATCTGTGATTTTATTGAAATCGGTTGAGAAACACTGGAGATATGGAGTATTGAAATTAATTATCCACTATACGCGTATTCATACACACACTCACACATACTTTGAAACACTGACTGTATGCGTAAATTATAGGGTTAAGGGTATAGTCTAGTCGGGATTTCTCGACTAGAGCATTCTTACTTGTTTTTTTTTGATCTGAATAAATAGTTGAAATAGCACAGTTAATAAATTGCTTCTTCTTATTTAAAACTGGCCGATTAAGTTACTACTGTGTATGTTTACCAAAAAATGTCATAAAAAGGTAAATTTAGTAAAAAAAAAAAATAAAAATTTTTTGTAAGAAATGTTACCAAGACATTCGCCTGTACAAGCTCGACAGCCAAGTACGGATGCCGAACAAAACTGTTTAGTTTGTTCTCAAGACTTAACGGATACAGAACCATGCTATGTCACACCTTGTAATCATGTGTACCATAGGCAATGCCTAGAGAGTCGGCTGACGACTCACAAAGACTGTCCAAGTTGTTTTCAGATCATTGAAACGAACCAGTTAAAACTAGTAGTAGGAAATTGTCCGCCAACGCGACAAAAAGAAGCTGCAGGCATGCCGCAATCGCAAAATCGACGGACTGTCACGCGCAGCTTGGCACGATCCCTAAATGAAGAACCATCACAGACTCGTAACCTGCAAGGAGATGTGCAGAACAGTAGTAATAGTTATAATCCTGATGCTGCTCAATCCAATTCTAAAAGGCGAGGCAGACCAAACGTATCTCGGCCCAATAATGTATCGAGAGAGCCAAGTATAGATTACTCTTTAATACAGTAACACTAATCTCAGTAAATATGTACAAAACAAAATAGCTAATTTTCATTCTATTGAACACTAAGAAAAATCCCAGGTAACTCAGCGGTATTCTGTGTAGTCAGCGACATTTTGAAACTAAGCGTTTTCTAACATCGGCTCCGTTTCTCGCAACGAAGTGTCTTAATCACTTAGCCTCACTTCATATAAGCAAATCACCATTAGGATCTTCTGCCTTAAGGGATGGGTTCTGCGTAGATGATTGTATCACAGGAGCAGACTCGATCCCAGAAGCAATCCAAATTGGACAGGAATTGGAAAAAATACTGCTCCCCAACGGATTCAAATTACGCAAATGGTGCTCAAACAATGAGCAAATTCTTTAAGAAATACCCAAGCAGGACATAGTAAATTAAGCTTGAAGAAACACTGGAACACTACAGTGTTAAGATATTGGGCCTTATTTGGATGCCAAAAAGGGATCAATTGTGCGGCCGCACGCAACGCAGCACAGCACAAAGGATAAGAAAACGTGTAGTTTGCTCGGAGTTGGCACAGGTCTTCGATCCTCTAGGCCTGTTCGCTCCAGTTGTGGTAAAGGCAAATATATCTATGCAACTACTCTGGGAATTAAAACTCGACTGGGACGATGAACTACCTACGAACCTTCAGAACGAGTGGAAGGACTATCGAGAGGATTTGCAGAGGATGTTAATGTTGGTTATTCTTTTTTCGCCTTGTTGACAACTTCAGAATAATCACGTCAGGGTGTCGCAAATCTGAATTCATGCAGATCGGTTGTGTCGCGCGCATGCAAAAAGTGATTTTATTTTTCTATTTTGCTTTAGCGGTGCATTCTCTTGTGTGCTAAAAATAGCACAGAACGTAACATTCGCGCGCTGCTTCGCGCTGTTTCGGCATTTGGACAAAAACAAAAAAGCATTAGGCGAAGTGTAGTGTAACGGTATTCGCTGCCCGTTGGGCAAGAAATTTCCCCTCACCCTGCGCAACGACGCTAAAGAGGGGCAATAAAAACTTAGCATATCAGCACAGTTTAGCTGTTTTGTTCTGTTTTTGGGACATTTACGTGCGCAAATTTCTTTACCAAAAATTGAGACATTATTTTATATGACTCTTTTCAAATGTTTGGAAAACAGCATAACGGACAAACTAAACAATTAATGCAAAGGCTTTTAAAGATCTCGAGCACAGTACCTAAGCACATACCTTGGTACTGCATCAGGTCCTGGATCAAATATGGGCTTAATAACCTGAAGATCACATAGTAGTGAACTCTCTATTATTTCCGGTATAAAAAAGGCAATTACAGCTAATTGAGGAAAAGGAAGGAGAAGGTTCGCGATATCATATCAGGCTCGGGAGGCGACACTCCTCGTTTGCCATTTGGCTGCGCTGGACCGATGTAGTTCTCACAGCTGTTGCCCACCCTATCATGATCATCGTAATCCTCCATTAACATTTACGAGATGATCCCTACACCAAAACGACCTACTAAATCATACTACTTCTAGTAGTCCGCTGCAAGCGATATATAATTCAAATTTCTTATTAAAATACATGTTTTACTTAGTTATAGCGAGTGAGTACCAAAATAATTGTTATTTACCAAAAAAGGCTTTTTTTACAAGATTGAGAATTCTTATCAGTAAATTTATTTATTTAATTTTATAATAATATACATTTAAACATTTTAATCAAAAATTAAATTTATTAATTAAATTCCTATTTTATCTTTTTTATTTTTTGTCCAAACTTTATTCAAATTCAAAAACAAAATTTAAAAAATTATTCTTCACGATTTTCATTCTGGATATATATTTATTAATTAATTTATTTATTTATTTATTTTTATACCCTTAACCCATTGAAAATGGGTAAAAAGGGTATAATGGTTTTGTGCAAAAGTATGTAACAGGGAGAAGGAAGCATCTCCGACCCCATAAAGTATATATATTCTTGATCAGCATCAACAGCCGAGTCGATAAAGCCATGTCCGTCTGTCCGTCTGTCCGTCCGTATGTATGAACGCGTCGATCTCAGAGACTATAAGAGCTAGAGACTCCAGATTTGGTACATAAGCTCGCCTAATCCCTAGGCAGTACAAGTTTGTTTTAAATTTTCGATAACTCTTCACGTTTCCGATATACACATGTGATCGATAACAACAAAATCTTGAATTCAGAAATCTTTATGATGCAGTTTGAAAGATTAGACTAAATAATGACAATCTGTGAAAATTTTATTGAAATCGGTTGAGAACGACTGGAGATATGAAGTATTGAAATTAAGAAGGTATGCACTATACGCGTATACATACACACACTCACACATACTTGCAAGCACTGACTGTATGCGTAAAGTATCGGGTTAAGGGTATAGTCTAGTCGGGATTTCTCGACTAGAGCCTTCTTACTTGTTTTAATTTATATTGTTAGTTGATAAATTGATATATGCCTGTTCATACTCTATTTACTTTTGGCTTGAGATAAGATTTATAGTACAATAACAAAAGTAAAAGAATCATTATATATTTTATTTTTTTTCTTTACCACCGAATCACTCAATCCTATTATTGTATTATTATCTTGCACTTTTCATTGTGTAGAATCGCGGCACATTGTCTGGTCGGCTGTGGCCTTTATCACTTCGACCCGGGCGATCGAGGTTCAAAACTCCGCGTGGTCATGTTGCGGCATAGTTTTTTTTTGTCTATTTGTGTAATTTGTTTCAGTTTGTGTGGGTATTATTTTGCACTTGTTCTTTTATAGAATCGCGGCACATTGTCTGGTCGGGGCTGTGGCCTTTATCACGTTTACCCATGCGGTTAAGGTTCAAAATTCCGCGTGGTCAGCACTTGCCGGTTATCAGCATATTTTTTTTCTTTGATGTATTGATCGGTGTTCTATGCGGCGACGGCGGCAGAATTTGTTTTAAAGTGGAACAGCGGAACCGTAAGGCTTAATGAATGAATAACTTTCACTCAACATTATTAACATAAATTAAATATATGCCACGCGGTTTTCTCCTTTTTAAAGAAACTTTGCAGTCCCAATTTTTGGGTATCGACCAACCATCCCGACGGTTAGATGAAAAATAGCACTTTCATCTCGGACCAGGCTATATCTCGCGATCGACTTCGGCTCGAGAATTGCAAGTGTTGCATTTTCTCTAATTAGGAGAGAGCAACTTAATCAGCTGTTTAACTATAGGTGGCGCAAGCCAAAAACGAAATATGTTTAAAAAAAACATGGCATAACTTTAGGCATAAGTCTATAAAAATATTTTCGTCAAGTCAAGCGCACTACATTTTCCAGCCCACTAAAATCACGCTTGGTGTGAAACACATCGAGCGGGATTCGCGCTTGTTATTTAAGGATCATTGTTTAATATCCTTGGCATGAAAAGTGCCAACAGGGCGTCCTCGAGCTCATAATATACGTTCCCGATCCTTCTTCGTACTCGAGCCTTCACAAAGTTTGGTGCTAATTTCGCACTATATCCCTTTACGAAGTTACTTTGCTGAAACTTCCGTCTGAAGACCTCTTGTCCCACTTTAAAAAAAACTTCATTCGCTCGCAGATTGTAAGCTTTTTCATTGCGGGCATACTGCGTCTGCATAGTAATTCTTGCTTTGCTACGCAACAGATCAAACGAGTCTTCTGGACTAAAATTTATATTACGATCATCCATCATGCCTAAAGTACGAAGTAATTTATAACTTTTTTCATATTTTGGCCAAAAGCTAATTTGTAAGGACAGGTGTTAATAGGTAAATGGAAGCTTGAGCGAAGAGCACAACTCATACTACTTAATTTTTCGTCCCAGTTACGCTGATTTTCACCAACATTGGCTTTTATGGCCGACAGGACAGATCTGTTGACTCTTTCGGAGGCATTAGCTTGGGGAGAGTAGAACGCGGTGTAAGTGTGACTGATGTTATATTTATCAAGCAAGGTATTAAAGATATGGGATTTAAATTGAACCCCATTGTCAGAGGCGATGGTTTCGGGGATTCCAAAACAATGGAAAAGAACCTCCCAAACTTCTTAATTGGCTTTAAAAATGGTAATTTCGACATATGTCTAATACGACAAATATTTCTACAAGTAAGTGAGACTGATGTTACATTTATCAAGCAAGGTATTATATTGTTATATTTATCAAGCAAGGTATTATTACCCCATTGTCAGAGGCGATGGTTTCGGGGATTCCAAAACAATGGAAAAGATACTCTTCCAAATAGGTTTTGATAGCTTCAGCAGTAAACTTCTGAATTGGTTTTAAAAATGGAAATTTCGACATATGGTCTAATACGACAAATATTCCTACATTTCCAGTTTTACTGCGTGGGTATGGTCCCAAAAAGTCTACAAATAATTTTTGAAAAAATCTCATTGGCTGACCTGTGTGTCCCATTGGAGGCTTCAATGATTTATTAGAATGTTTTGTGGCTTTGCAAATGTCGCAAGCATTTATAAAATTCTTTACGTCCATATGTGACCATATTTGGCCAAATATTATCTTCTTAGTCTCTCTAACGTTCTATTTATTCCCCCGTGCGCATGCAACACATCATCATGTGCTGTTTTCAGTGCGGGCAGAATTAAAGCTTATGGCACCCAAAGTTTCCAGCACATATCATCGGCAACTTTGGCGTCAGGCAGGTATTCGTTTTCGATTTTTAAATCTGGTAAGAACGAATTGTTCTGACGAATTTTATTTTTGAGGGTCTCATATTCAGTAGACTTAAACTCAGATGAATCCAAATTCACTATAAGGCTATTAAGTGGGAAAGCAGACAAATCTTCGGTATATGTACGTGAAAGAGCATCGGGAACAATGTTCTGACTACCTTTCTTGTGTTGTATTTGGAAGGTAAAACCTTGTAACTCTAAGGACCATCGAGCCAAATGCGAAGTGAGATCTGTCTGCGTCATAAGCCATTTCAAAGAGGCATGATCAGTGATAACTGTAAACACCTGACCTGTAATCTTTGCTAAAATTATCTGTAGACTTTGCTCCACGTTGGGCGCAAAAAAGTTAGGTAGCCTATGCCACAATTTTCTGTAGACTTTACGCCACGTCTGGACAACAAAAATGTACAGAATCTTCCGCCAACGTCTGCATGTACTGACCAGATGTTAACGGATTGGTCAATCGCATTCGCCCAGTGCGTCGAAGGAGGTATAGCGGAGTGAGAATTTATTCCGTAGCTCTTTCGGGGTGGGGTGGGTTTTGCTAATTCCTTGACTCGTGCTTACAAAATTT